>NQII01009335.1:0-46672 GCA_002778355.1 Clitarchus hookeri | reverse complement strand
TGTTTGTGTTGAAGACCTTAGAAAATGGTCAAAAAAAGAAAAGACAGCTTTTAGATTTGCAGTACTCATGATATGGAGAGAACCAAAAAATCATTCAGACGATTGTTATTTTTGTAGCATTGATGTTACTCGATATAACTCCAAAAATAAGAAAGTAAAAGTCTACCCTAATATTCCTTCAGCTATTCGGCTAGTCGGTCATGGTCCGGGACTTCCTGTCCCTGAGCCACCACAGGCTATTGATGACGTTTTACTTTATCAGTCCAGTGAAACTGAATCTGATGAAGGTAAACCTGACGATGATTATTTCCAATGTTCTCCAGAAAATTTACAACCTCAGGTGTTTACACANAATCTGATGAAGGTAAACCTGACGATGATTATTTCCAATGTTCTCCAGAAAATTTACAACCTCAGGTGTTTACACAGGCTGAGTTAAATGATTTGGTAAGAGATTTGGGTTTGACTAAGGAGAAAGATGAATTGCTTGGCTCTAGGCTAAAAGGAAAACATTTATTGGCACCTGAAGAATCAATTTATCAATAAAGAACAAGAGATCAACAGTTCGCTAAGTTTTTAAGCACGAACAGGATTTGATGTACTGCCATGATATNTATCAATAAAGAACAAGAGATCAACAGTTCGCTAAGTTTTTAAGCACGAACAGGATTTGATGTACTGCCATGATATTGGTGGTATAATGAATGAATTTGGAATTGAGTACAACAATGAAGAATGGAGGCTTTTTATAGACTCATCATTTATAAGGAGCCAAACTGAAAGAAGGGGTTTTTGTTGGGCCTGACATTCGTAAAATGATGTTCTATTCCAAATTTGAAACAAAAATGACTACAAAGGAAAAGAAGGCTTGGATATCATTTAAGCATGTTAAAGACCCAAACTATGAGCTAAGCTAATATGATAGACAATTTAAAAAATCTGGGATGCCTGATGAACTTTAAAGTCCACTTCTTACACAACCATCTTGACTTTTTCCCTTACAACTTGGGTGATGTGAGTGAAGAGCAGGTGGAGCGGTTTCACCAGGGCATCAAAGTGATGGAGAAACGTTACTAGGGACGGTGTAATGTCAGAATGGTGTGTGATTACTGCTGGTCACTTCACAGAGAACAACAAAAGGTATCACATCGGAGAAAAAGCTACATAAGAAGTTACAAAGAGAAGAGAGAAAGGAAATACCAAAAAATAAATACTTAAAATGTATGTAATTAATTTTTTTTTTAATACATTCACATACATCGCATTTTAAAATTCAAATGCATATTATGAGGGAACTGTAGGCGATACAAAAAATTTGATGTATGATTCGGTTTCAGCACCCAAAAATACATAAGTTTCAGCTGCATTTATTTAAAAAGGTTTTTCAAAAAATTTTTTTTGTTGGCCTGTGTTATCAGTCGCTTAATTGTCACGATTTTTTTTACTGATTTGGCTTAATTATCACTGTTTCAGGTTGAGTGTATTTTGTGGATACAAACTAAACTCCAAGATGTATGCTTTGTTATTCTGCCATTGGTCGACAAGTTGTGTTTTACGTCCACAACGACGCTTTCAGCCAATGGCCACGGCTCAGTGATTGAACGGTCAGTGTACAGGAGAGAGGTCACACATGTGAAGCACGCCTTGTAAGTTTAATAAGTTTTGCCATAGAAACTACTTCTTACTAGGCATCCTCACTGTTTCTATCCATACGAATCGAATTTGAAAAATTGCAATTTATACATCAAATGTAAGTTAAAGTTTAATTTTAAAAAAAAAGTGGCTGGAGAGTGGAGATATTTTGGGTGGCAGCTCTTGATATCGAGGTATTGAGAGCCCACGAGGGTGNAAAAAAAGTGGCTGGAGAGTGGAGATATTTTGGGTGGCAGCTCTTGATATCGAGGTATTGAGAGCCCACGAGGGTGAAGCGAGGTGAGTATGGAGCAAGGATAGGAAAATTTCGCTGATTCATCTCAGGACAAGCTAGACTTGAAACACGTGTACACTGAAGTCAGCTTTGTAATTGGAACACAGTTAATTNTGATTCATCTCAGGACAAGCTAGACTTGAAACACGTGTACACTGAAGTCAGCTTTGTAATTGGAACACAGTTAATTTTACACGCCCTGGATGACTCTGAGCCAATAACAGACTTGCAAGGAAACAAGTAGCGAGTGCCATACTACCAGGTGAGTAGTAACACTGGGTTCACTCTGGAGCAGCAGACAATGAACAAACACCTGAGTCTCGAGTGCACACAGGACTGTGGAGTCTAGCCTACAAGTCATTGAACTCACGAAATGGAGCAACGCTGGAATGCAAGGGTAAAGGAAATGGGAGATCCCCGGGAAAACCCGTCGACCAGTGGCATCGCCCGTCACGATTCCCACATGCAAAAATCCGGGAGAGACAAGGCCGGGAATAGAACCCGATTCGCCTAGGTGGGAGGCTAGTAGTCTAACCACTACACCACCGCGACCCCAGAACCGTCTGGCCTGACGTCTAAATCAGAGACACTGCAATAAATAGTTCCTCGCAAAAAATATTTTTAGCTCATATCTTTTTATAAATACATATCCAAGTTACAATTTTAAGGTTTTAAGAATGTACAACGAAAAATAACTTACGTACAGAAGTAAGAAATCTCACACTGAAAGAAGATATCAATAAATTGTTCAAAATGTCTATAAAATCGTACGAGGAAATACTTTCACAATTTAAAAAAATTGCTAACATTAAGTAAATTATTACGTGATTTTTTTCGTAACTGTCCTGTATTTTTATGAAATAATTTTTACTTGCCACATTTTTAAATTAATTAAGATAACACTTTTCAGTTGCCCTTGTAAAATTTCCTGCAGATGGTTTTGTTTATTTTAATTGTACATTACAAAAACAATAACATTTTAAGTTTGATGCCATTTTGCATAAACTCCGTGAGCTTAAAAATCTATGATCTGAGGCGTGTGGTACAAATGTAAATTATTCACACATTTTTTTCGTTGCCAACATCCTTAAAAGCTGTTCAATATTTTCGAGCCGCATNGTACAAATGTAAATTATTCACACATTTTTTTCGTTGCCAACATCCTTAAAAGCTGTTCAATATTTTCGAGCCGCATATGCTCACGAATAGCACTTAAGAAATGTTTAATTCCAGAATAGAAGTTTCTGTTTTCTATTTCCGTCTCTAATGTGTATATTTTAAAATCTTTAAACAGCTTGAAGTGGGCCGGGCAGTTATTTTCAGTACGACGGCTATACAAACATTTTAGCTAGATGTGCTATACGAAGCTATGTAATCAGTTATAAATTAACTTTGTATACTGGCAGTATTCGTGCAAGCATAAAATGAGTTAAAGCATGTACTATATTATCCACTAGTTTTAAGATAGTGCCTCAGGCAAAGTTAAGCATATACGTTATACATAGAGCAGCGTACATTTTTCTCCTCGACTATTAGACTTATCCAAGCCTACTTTTCAGAACAAATGTTTAAATACGGGGGCTGTCAGAGCGAAGCACATATGTTAACAGATACTTTAAATTAATAATATTTTGTTCATATGGTTTTTTTTGCATCTGCATCTGTAAATGAAATAAAATATCATTATTTAGTGTTTTTTCTCTCTTACGTGATAAAATACAGACTGACATCAGTTCATTTTGGTTTCAGGAATTCTGTTGAGTTGTTCTGTTCGTAATTACATTCTTTACATTTTAATATTATATCTTAAGTGTAAGTTATAAATAGTTATAAATAAACACAAGGCCGCAACGATGCCACCACTTTAAATGTGCCGGAAGTTTCGTAATTTGCAGATAGAAGGAATTAAACAGATATGTAATGTGTTCAGTTACCTATCCAATCAACTGCAAATTTCGTAAAGCCACTAAATGAAACTAATACTGCAAGTTATTGTCGTCGGAAATCCCGCTTAGTAAGTATCAAACGATGTGCCTACGTTAAATATAAAGAAATTAATACGAGAGTGTGGTAATTCGCCACGCAAAACTATTTCGCAGTGAAGACGTTATTATTAGCACTGGCCGTGAAAAGAAAACAGTCTATTAAGGGGAATGCCCAGTAAAGAATATTAAACGCCTCAATGCCACGTGCGGTCATAAGGAGGCATTGCGATGGCGATAGAAAATAGCATAAACAAGCTTCACACGTGTAATATTTCCTTATAATTTTATGATTTGACGAGGCCAATCTCTAAATAGTATAAAGGAAAGTCGCTTATCCGCGTCTGTCTGCGTATTCGCTTAGTACTTCTAAACTACTTAATGGATTTTAATGCGGTTTTCAACATCACTTAGAAAATTTCTTGAGAAAGCATCTGGTGTATAATTCATTAATATTTAATTTAAGGATAGTAGATAAATGTCGCACCGTTTGTAATCAAGTCATATAATTGTTACCGTGCGAAGCCGGGCCGGTTCGCTAGTAAGAATATATAGGAATCTGTCCAGAAGAAGCACAGCATTGTCGCTATAGTTCGAAATACTGTTCACAGAAGAATGCATATCGTAAAAAAAAGGGCTACTTACAGCGAGTTTTGCTGAATTTGACATTTTGAACGACCACAGATGCGTTTCGATAAGAGAATTTACTAATCGGCAACACAACAAAATATCGACTTTCCTTTCTTTCCTGAAAATGGAAATACTCCATAGTTTTTTTAAGAACTATGATAGATACAAATGCTTACAATGAGTACCATATGATAATTACGGGGCGGTATTTCAAAACGTTCCGTTTGTAATTTCGCATGTGCTGCCATCTCGGGCGACTGGAACTCAACTCGCGGAACGTGTTGGATGTGCCACGGTTTGTTATTAGCCGCCTCTTGCGAGGCTTTAAATATAGGAAAGCTACACAAGTGTTTATTTATAATAACTTTTCCAAAAATAAATGCCTGCGCGGTTTATTTATTACGTTATCTGTAGCGCTGGCTGTTATTACAGACTTGAAATAACTGTGCATAGAGTAATAAAAAATTATTATTATTGTCTGACGTGATATATTTATTGCCTGACCACTTATGGAACATAATATGGTATGTTTCGTGTTTGTAATGTGGAAATTATATACGTAAATTTGAAGTGGTGTACATGCATTTTAACAGCAAATTAACAACTTTATATTTGTATGTTCATACTAATAAATAAATCTACGATATTTTGCGGTCCTGCAAATCAGAGCTTTATTGTATTCAACTGCATTGTTGAAGCAGGAGTCAATGGATAAAACAGCACGTCCATCAAGTTCATAATCCCAATGTAAAATTACTGAAAAACACGCAGTCTATCATTTATTATTTGTGCTGTATGTAGCATGGGAACTGAATAAATAACCATATTTGAATAAATAACCATACTTGAGGTCCTGGTAATAAAAATTTATTAACCACCCCTGTAATTCGCGAACATTTTCTGTACTGATATAGGCCTATGTGCAGTATTAAATATTCCGGGAAAAACATATTTCAAACCATTTGTACCGCATACGTCAGTTCTTTTGTAGTATTATTTCTTTAGTTCTACTACCTGGAAATCTGGAATTCAGCATTGTTGCAAATTGTTGAGCCGTGGAAAATGTTTAAATCACAGATACGCAAAGGAAAATAATTTCATTGTGTTTCAAACCTGCAGGGAAACGTTACAAAGTTGTGATTTGCACATACATACGCGACCTTTAAAAAATTACTACAGTCGAAACAGCTGTTCATGGTTCAAATATGTGAACGTTGTTATTGCAGTTTCCGCTGTCACGTACAAAACCAAAGGCTACTCAATGGGTCAACGCCATTTTGTACGCACGCACATCACTTTTGCAATAGAACCGACACTCGCTGAAATAAGCCTGCACCCAGGACAACCTTCTCGGACACACACTCATTTGTGGTTTCAGGTGCTGCATTAAACGCTTTCGACACTGAGCCAAATTACCTGCTGAGAAATGTCCGACAGGCTTGGAGCAAATCATGTGTGTGTGAAGACATGAACACTTGATTGGCTGTTGTGCTTTGCTAACATCACATCTACATTTATCTCGCACACTCAGAACTCACCAGCTGTACTGACGAATGCATGTTATTGGTCCGCTGTGTTGAAGGTGTGGCTAACGTCACATGCACATGTACAGTATAAATCTGAAACAGTGAGAATTGGGCCAAATCAGTGAAAACAGTGAAAATTGAGCGACTGATGATCGGTATCTGATAACTAATTAATATGATGACAGAATTTCACGGATTTATTTGTGATTCCCACTGAATGTCGAGAATTCCACAGACATTAGTCACCTGTTCCCAGTTCATTTTCTTGATTTGCTAGTCGGCAGTATCATATCAACCTCTTTTCAGTGCATGTTATTTCACTTATTGATATCACTGATTCGGGTTTAGAGTGTAGCACTAGTTGTACTTGTTGATAGTGTTTGTAAGTTAATCGTATTCAGGCACATATTTTATAGCTGAGCAGTTTTATTTGGCCAAAATATTTTTTTTTAAGAACATGTATTTTATTATATGATCCTCGTTTACTAAAGTAACGAACTAAATAGAAGAGATAGGTGAGTAGCTTTTAAAAAACTCGGAGAATATTAATGATTTGTTCTTCTATGGTAAACGGGCTGTAAACGATAAGAATATTTTTAATATGTGCTTTGTAAAGCATTTGTTTATATATCACAGCCAGTAAGGTGTAGGAATTGTGTTCGACTACACAGTGATAGTACGAACCATCTATAACCTAGGAAAGTAGCACGGATTGCGATTCAGTTACACACGAACAAGACCATTGGGCATTAAGCCTTGCAGTGTACATCACTGGTAAAGAAAAACCTTCATATGCACTATGTACACATTTGTGAATGCCGCGCCCGAATGGGTTGGAACTGGCCACCCACAATGGGCCAGTAGCCAATGAACAAGAAGATATGACTCGAGTATATAACTGTGAAATCCTAGTCTACAGGTAATTGATCTCGCAATGTTATGTATCGGAAACTGTTTAAACGATTTCAACCAAACTTGGTACGTTGTTAGTGCGTGATATATGAATAGAAAATAGAAATCTATAAACATATTAGTTCTCCATTTTGGAATATAGTGAAAAATAAAAATAATAAAGCCTTTCCATTATATCTCGGGGACAATATAACCGATGTGAACCAAATTTAATTACGTTGACAGTGAATGATGTAAGCATTCAATTTAGAAACCTATAATGCTATTAATCTGACATTTTGTAAAATTTCAAAACTTTTAAAAATTAAAACTTTCCATTGTATCTCGGGAAATATTTAACCAATTTAAACCAAATTTGGTACTGTGGCAGTGTATGATGTAGGCATTTAATGCACCATTTTGGAAAATAGTTTAAATTAAAAAATAAAGCTTTTACACTACATCTCGGGAATAAATAAATCAATTTAAACCAAATTTGGTATTTTGGCAGTGCATGGTGTAAGCATTGAATTTAGAAAGATAAAATGTTATTAATCCACCATTTTGGAAGATTGTGCAATGTGAAAAATTCTATATTTATATTATTATATCTCGGTAACTACAAAACCGTTTTCTTACATAGTTGGCATATAAATAATGCTCTTGTAGGCCATGTTCATACATGCAATTTAAATGGATAAGATATTTATTTTCAAAGTGGCGTCTACATAGATATTTAAATTTCATTTGCAGTATCTACAATACCGTTAAACCAGTTTCGACCAAAATTGTTATGCTGAAAGTATCTTCTTCAAGCATCAAATAAGTCAAAACGTGACATATTGTCCACCATTTTGTAAGATAGGACTCCAGGAAAAATAAAGTTTCCATGGAATATCTCGGGAAACAATCAACCGATTCCTACTGAATTGGATACTCGAGTAAAATGCAGTAGGTCTGTAAATTGATATGTTTCAATGGGTCAGGCTGTAATTTTAAAAATGACGGCAACATATATGTCAGAGACAATTTCAACTGACTTTAATGTGTAGCAGTATCTGTGACAAACATAGAATGTGCCAATACAGTAACGAAAATCGCACAACTTTAGAAACTGGAGCTATGTCCGGGACCAACCAGCCGATGACCACTGAACTTTGCACATAAGCAGTGCTACATTAGGCCATGTTTCAAGTGTGCATGGCTTTATATACAGTACAACAGTCATATAATTCATTAAGATACGTTTGTCCTATTTATTAAAACTTTTAAAGCTTTCAATTAAACTTGGTACGCTGAGAGTAGCCATTAGAGGCATCAAACGTGCTTATAGAAATCAACTTTTGCCGACTTTTTCTAAGAGAGCGCAATGTGATAAAATGCAACGTTCATACCATAGCTCGGGAAAAAACCATCGACTTCCCACTAAATTTTGCACATAGGTAGTACTACAGCGGACCATGTAAACTTGCACCATTCAAGTGGGTCAGACATTTATTTTCCAACTGGTGCAATATAAATTGTTCAGATAATTTAATCATATAATATATATTATATAATTTAACAAATTACATGGAAAATTTTATTTTGACATTATCTATTGGACGCATCATATATGCCTATACAGGATCTGTTTTAAGGCCTTTTTGTACGATAGCGGCAAATAATAAACTAAATATTTGCGTCATACCTCAACCAGTCAACTTACTTCCACTCAATTCTGCACATAAGTAGTGATACTGTAGGCCATGTAAACTTAAATGATTAAAGTGATTGACACATTTTTTTTTAAATATAATGCCCCTGGATGTATTTGCATTTGCTAAACCCAGTCTACCAAGACTTAAGACTGATTACAACCAACTTTGATGCTCCGGAACCTACCTCTGTAATGCATTTGGCCTCACGCCAGATTACCGTACGAGCCGTTCTGTGTTCTAGTCCCAGGTAAGGCACGTGTTCTGTGTTCGAGTTCCAGGTAAGGCCTGTGTGTATTTGTAATTGTCTCACTTGTATAGCATTTGTTCCTGGTTACTTCTCTAATGATATCGCTATCGACGAGAAGTCAAGACCCACCTACCACCAAACGTTTTACAAAAACTTTACCAAACTGCTTGACATACATGTAGAGGAAAGTAGTATCATTACCTACTTGTTCATTGTAATACGGCACCAGGCTAGACTTCAGAGTATTATGTCTAGTTGAGCAGAACGTTGGCTGCTGCCATAGTAATGGCTGATTATACTGCTTGGCTTGCCCACAGGGAGTAAAGCCGACATAATGCTCAGTGTATACTAGTTGAGACTTCTCCAGGACGCGTATTGTGAGCGGAATAATATACAGCTTGCTCGGCTACTCAATGCCCACACTCCAGACGTAGTTCTTTGGACCAATATAAACACAAAAGCCCTAGACANTCCAGGAACGTAGTTTTATATCAAATAGTTGCTTTTAAAGCTGCTGCGTACAAGGCGGTGCGATCATGCGTGCAGTACAAGTTGCATAGGAACTAGGCGCAACTCTGCGTATGTAAGTTACGCGCCAGTTCCTGTGCTGTGATCGCCCTCTGATTGGAGCGAAGCACTCGATGCCGGCCACGGTGGCGCCGCGCCGTGTGGTGTGTAGTGGAGGGAGGATCGTTTTCAATCGCCCAGCGAAGACTCGCAGCTGACGGCAGCTCATTACCATCCCGCCCTTCAGCGCTGCGCCATTTCACTTGCTAATAGTTCCTCCCCCCTCAATCCTTGTGCACTTAGCGCCAACCCTGCCGACCGTCAAGCTGCAGGGCCAAGGACGGCAAGATGGCGTCCAGGCTGCGCGGTCTGACCTGCCCAATAACTTCCCCTCCGCACTGCGACTAACTTCCCCTCCCCCACTATTACCACTTTACGGGGGAAGTAACCATGCCGCCATGGATTTATGTATTTCCCTCAATAACTTAATTTTCGAAGTCAATATTTAACAACAGGTTAATGATATAACTAATGAGCCTACTTTCCTCGATACTGGTTTAATTAATTTTTAAATTATTTCTTAAAAACTGAGTATGTAGGAAGGGCTTGACCTCTCTTTGAAAGCGATATCTTTAAAAATTAAATAGAAACTTATGCAACAGCATTGAGACAATTTCAACTACACGCATGTTTTACCTGGGATTTGAACCCAGAAAACATCGTATTATAAGCTAACGTGCAATCCACTTTATTACGAACGTCGGATTCGGAGCATCAACTTCGGATTTAATTAGTCTAATGTTTCGCATTATGGTATTTACCAACCTAAAACCTTTACAGGTAATTTATTTTGAAAATAAGTGACTGTGCCACATAAAACATGAAAGTTTACATCGCCTACCGTAGCGCTACTTGTTTTAAGAATTTGATGGAAATCGGTTGTTTCGTTCCTGAGATATGACATAAAAAACTTAATGTTCTTATTTAATGTTATTGTAGAAAATTGCCAGAAAAATAGGCTCTATATACGATACTTATAATGTATACTGTCTACATACAAAATTTGGTTGAATTTGAATAAATTGTTAAATATAAGTGGTAAACTTGCCGAAATTATTATGAAACTGCTATTTTGAACATCGTTGTCTGACCAATTTAAATCATGAAAGTTTACGTGTCTCTCTGTAGCATTTATGGTGTTCACAATTTGGTACATATTTATTTGAAATGTTCCAGTGTAACATTTGGTGGGAATCGGTTGATTTGCTCTCGACACATGGCATAAAACCTCCATTAATTTCATGTGGTTATCTTCATAAATGAAGGACAAAAACTTAATGTAGTAGCAATTTCGATAATTGTATACTGCCAATATACAATGTTAAGTTAAACTAGATTACATAGTTTAGAAGATATCGCCCAGAAAACTAGAATGATAACATAGCCGCCATTCTGAAAATAAGTGTGTTCTACTTAAATATACATTTATTATTATGGCCTACCACAGTAAATCATCTTCGCCTAATTGTGTAAGAATGGGTTCATTGTCTCCTGAGATATGTGATAAAATCATTATTTTTTATTGGTAGTGCTGTCTTACGAAATGGCAGAGAAATAAGTCTCTGCATAGACAAATTTGATGGTTATAAAAGTAATCCCAGCATACAAAGTCAAGTTGGAATTTGTTTGGTTAATAAAATATACCGCGCTTTGAAAAAGCCGTTTGTAGCCAACTAGGAGTAGTCTGCAATGGCAGTGCCTAGCCAGCCTGACGCCGTGAAAGGACTCAACAGGCCTCGAATGTAGAGCGCGGTCTTTCAGTATCAGCACATTCTACGCGGGTTACGAGACGTGTGTTTGAAACACGCTGAAGTGCAGTTCAAGCGCCAGGCACGCGCTAGCCTCAAGCTCACACATTCATACACCGCCTGAGGCGTCGCATCCAACAATTGTTGGTTTGGAAGAGTACCATTAACCAAAATAACGCTCTGATATGTGTCAGGACAAAAAAAAATGTATGCATCTTATGTTATTCGCAGTAGCTGTTTATGAGACTATAGGCGAGTGTTGAGTGAATGAAGAGATTTGGGCGGCTCTATACACCGAGGTCTTCAGAGCTACTGAGGGTGAAGTGCGGTGAGTAAGGATCAGCGTCTTAATGAAGGGGCGGGGGAAACGGGAGATCCCTGAGAAAGCCCGCCGTACAGCGGCATCGTCCTGCGCAATTCCCACATACGAAAATCTGGGCGCGACCCCGCCGGAAATCGAACCCGGTTCGCCTTGGTGGGAGGCGACATCATACCAGCGCGGCCCCTGCATAAGGACTGTTTCTTACTAAGCATGGCAAGCACGCTCTTTCCTCCCAGTTTTTATCCATATTAATAAATGTGTTATTATAATTTATACATAAAATACATTTCAAAGTCAAATTAGACAAAAACTAACATGTTTTTGTGTAATCAGAAATATGATAGGCTTGTGACCCATGACGTATGTAGGAAACAACCAATCACGTCGTTCATGGATTGATTTTTCAGAAGTTGTGCTAAAAAAAATATGAAGAAACTACGAATAGACTATATTTTATATTTGTGCCACGTATTGTTTAGATTATAGACATTTCAGTGACCAATCTTTCTTCATAAAAGAATTTGGTTGCAAAGTTTTTCATAAATACGTGTCCAATTAACCATTTACTGATTTACAAATGTACAAATATTGGAAACTACCGCAAATAAAGTAAATAATTCACACTGAAAGAAGATATTAACAGCCACTTTAAGACATCTACAAAACCATGCAAAAAAATATTCCCGCACTTTAAAAAATTTCTGAAAATGAAGAATTTCTCGCGTGTTTTTTACTTGTCCCTAGACTTCGGTAAAATAACTTGCTAAGCATGCCTTAGAAGTAATTTAAATAAAATCTTTCAGTCGCCCTTGTTAAATGTTCTGCAAATAGTTTGGTTCTTTCTTTGTGTACATTAAAAAGAACTGTAAAATGTTAACTTTGACATGTCATTTCGCAAAAACCACTGGATATAAATGAACTTTAATTGAGTAAAATGAACCCACAAGTCTACAAGTTAAACAGTTTGTGACACTAATAACAAATTTTTTTGCGTCAAGCGCCCGTTACGGTGCAAGTAACAAAACAAATTATTATTTTATATTTGAAAAAAAAATTTATTTCACTTGCAGACATTACTGAAAAGTACTATTTCCTCGCATACAAAAAAATTCAAATGCATATTTTTTTGCATATTGGNAACTTGCAGACATTACTGAAAAGTACTATTTCCTCGCATACAAAAAAATTCAAATGCATATTTTTTTGCATATTGGCATATCACAAATACAATTTTAATATTTTCCAGGCGTACAAATAGGTCCCTAATAAGAACTTTCTCACTTGCCATAATGAGATATTTCAGATCAAAAATGACACTGTGAGTTACCTAACAAAATATTTCAAATCACGCTAAGAAATAATTTTGCAATTGAGAAAAAATGCTTAAGAAAATGTAATTTTATCTCTAGCCGTTTACGAGATTGTGTAAAAAATAATTTTTTTCTACATATGCCTTAAAATTTATTAAGATACCAATCTTGTTAAATTTTAGTGTTTTTTATTTGTACGTTCTTAAAATACTTAAACTGTAATAAAGACATGTGGTGATGTAAAATCTATGTGNTTTAGTGTTTTTTATTTGTACGTTCTTAAAATACTTAAACTGTAATAAAGACATGTGGTGATGTAAAATCTATGTGGTACAAGAGAATTTTACGCGAAGAAACGGTGACTGAACGCCTTAAAGAGATGCACTTTCTCCCTTTTTTTTNATGTGGTACAAGAGAATTTTACGCGAAGAAACGGTGACTGAACGCCTTAAAGAGATGCACTTTCTCCCTTTTTTTTGTCGTGCAAGCAAATAAAGAAGTGCAGCACACCGCTTTGACCTTGAGACAGTGCACGTCTTTACCACTTACTTACTCCTAGCGGTTCTACTGCCGCCAGACTGCAAGTAACTTACAACTTACAACTCGACTACCCAGATAACTCAATTNTACTCCTAGCGGTTCTACTGCCGCCAGACTGCAAGTAACTTACAACTTACAACTCGACTACCCAGATAACTCAATTTCCAAACGCGCTGGCATTTACCACATTCAGGTTTGCCACATTTCTACCTGCATTATTCTCCCACAGGAATTACCAACTTCGCGAATTTTAGAGTAAAGAGCCAAAACATTTAAACGGCAGACTACAAAAAAAATTAACATCCGTTTCTTACCGCGAATGGGAAACTGTTCCCAAGGCGAACATTTTCAAATAGTTTTAGTTGTCTTCAGTGCAGGAATGGGAGAAGATAACATTCAAAATTCACGGGCATATAACATAACTTACGTAGATAAATGCAGTGTAGGTACAAAGATTCAGTTACATTTGTTTCAGAAATGTATATGATGTNTAACATAACTTACGTAGATAAATGCAGTGTAGGTACAAAGATTCAGTTACATTTGTTTCAGAAATGTATATGATGTACCTACTTTATACAGTTAATTACCTTTATTACTTGCATAAATGTACTTAATTAATAAAACACAGTTTATCTATCCGCTTAAAATTCCTACAGATTATTAATCAACAAGCTCATTCACACTTTGAAGCAAAAACTGCCACTATCCACAGAATGAAATCACCATTAAATGGCTTTACTATCAAATAATTTTTTTTAACATTCAAATGCAAAACATAAGTGTGAAACACCATAGACATTCTGAATGAATTTAGAACAGTCACATAATATCGATAAATCAAAACAGTTTTCAGCTGTTTTTGTTCTTGTGTTTTGCTACATTATTTTTCTTATTTATTCAATTAAAAAAATAGGTGACACGAGTAGGTTTTGCAGGACATACAAAACAAAGCAATTATATTTTTCCAAAAATTTTAAAACTCTATATTATGAATATATAAATTTACTTACTAAAATGTAGTCACAGAGAAAATACCAGTACAGAGGTAAAACAGTCGCTTATTCAGAGAAATCCAGCCGCATACGCCAGAAAAATGGCATCACTAACCAGAAAAATGCTGGAACGCTTTCGCCAATCAGCGTTTGTAGCCCCCTCGCCAGGCGGCAGCCCAGCCAATAAGGAGCCCACCGCAGCATGCGGTAGCCAACCAGACACAGGGCCACTTCCTAGATACATGCGCAGCCAATCAAAGAATGGGTAGGTCCACATCAAAGAAATCGCCAATACATTTCGTCTCGGTGTACTTAATGTAATATGTAGCATACTTTTCCGGGTTGTAAAATTACGCAATTTTCAAAAACAACTCTCTGTTAATTGAAATTATATGACCTTAGTTTGCCAAAAATGCAATAATTTTTGTGCCGTATTTGGAGCGAATCGGTTGAGAATTTTCTTAGATACAGGTATAGCTCCACCTCTCGAAATATATCTTTACAAATCAGTCATTTAAATGAATTTTGGCACTGCCAACTTACCAACCTGTATTACAACTGGCTGCATGGTTCTTGAGAAGTTACTGGCTGGGCCAATAACTTTTCGCGTAAAAATCGGAGCACACATTAGACTTCAATACTCTATACACACCTCAGCTGTTGTTAAACCTCCATTGGCTGCTGGTGCCGTGTCCATCTTTGATCAAGCCACTCAGGACTAAGTAACTCCGACACTGAACCTTTGTGATTCGTGCGCAAACTGTTAACACGGGCCAGAACATTTTTTAGCCAATCAAAGAAGCTGGACGACCCAACAGTGCTTTGGAATGTATCTTATATCGAAATTTTTTCGTGGAATATCACTGCCCCTAAATATAAGACGTATGGTTCGCGCCCCCTGTTTTTTGCGAAAATGTTTGTGCTCAAGCTAGATTTCAACTTCTTACATGCAAGTTTGCCCATTTACTTTGGCTATTGGCTGCATGTCTTGTGTGAGAAGACATTTCCTACTCGACTGGGTCAATCAGGATTAAGTTACGCTGGCACTGGACGTCTGTGATTGGCTGGCACACTTAAGACACGTGAGCGTGAGGGTTAAAACCATCCAATCGCGATATTCGTTATGAAATANTGTGATTGGCTGGCACACTTAAGACACGTGAGCGTGAGGGTTAAAACCATCCAATCGCGATATTCGTTATGAAATAACGTGTTTTGGAGTACAACTAGTCGTGGAATCTTTCCGCGAAAAACATAGCATGGTCCTTGCAGTTTGTAATACCATTTTGAAAACAAACATTTGATGTTGTCTACAACTGCATGAGTAGGGAGTATATTAAAGTAGTGAGGTTGGTGAAATGCAACGAAACCTAATGAATACTGTTAAGGAGAAAGAGACTTAAATCCATTCACAGAGAGAGAGACTGAATGTTGGCCTTATAGGCCTTTTCTTTCTTTCTTAAAGATAGTTAAGGTAAATGTCATAGGTATTTGTGTGTTGCTACTTCGTAAACGCACTTCTTAAGATAAGCCGTTGGTTGGCACAAATTTCTGAGCTCAAGTGTTCCAATCACATAATTTATTGGTAAATCTGTACTTGTGTCGGGCATTTTTCTTACAACCAGTGAACAACGTGCTGCAAGCTCGATGATATTGGCATTAACCATTCAAGTCAAAGAGGTGAAGAATATTCCACAACTCGTACTATCCGCCAGGAAGACTGGACACTGGTGCATTGCTGTGTACAGTCCGTTCATAATTATTATTCGTAAGCTACTTGTCCACGATCACTAAGTGGGTTAAATGCGAAGTTTCTACAGACAACAAGGTTGTCTTTCGCACCAAACTTCCAACATTAAGTATTTAGATTGTGGTGCGCATAAAACCATACGATTCTACAACTTCAGAAAATGTGTCATATCCACTGCCCTACAGCATACAATTAATAATAAATACAATTTAACCCTGTCAGTAGAGAGAGTATGGGGCTACTGGGACAATGACGTCATGCAGTGGACCAGTGGACAAGCCACCAATTGGATTATACGACCGCCGCCATCTTTAATGTTCATAACCTTGACCTTGAGCTTGTGGCCATCTTGTTTACACCAACCATTTTGTTTTCCATCCGAAATCTTGTTTTCGTCACTCTTTCTCTAAAGATTTCCCATTTTCCACTCTAAATGTTACATTCTCCCTTAAAATGCACTATTTCTCCCTCAAACTCCCCCTTTTCCCTCGAAACGTCTGGAAATTTCCCTCTGTAGTGGAAGATTCTCGTAAATTATTTTTTAGTTTTCCCACCAATGCAGTTGCGCGTCCACCATATTGGAAGCTCCCAAAAAAAAACATCCCTGTGATGTTGAACTGCTAAATTTATAGCGAAAAACATGCAAAATCACCCAGTCTCAAAACTGTCAGAATCCCAACAAATCCAGTAAATTCGTGGCGCCTGGTGTCAGAACCGTACACCATCTAGGATTACAATATGATGCTGCAACCATCGATTATGGACAAACATAGTCTTATGAATAAAGTTATGTGTTTAAATTAAAATTATTTAATTTAACTTTTAAAATAAAGATATCGAGCGATACATATAGGAATCGATATTTTCAAGAAGAATTCGCTTATGACGTCAAACAACGATTATTTAAGGCATAATTTTATAAATAAATGTTATGCATTAAAATATTATATATTTATTACATTTTTTTAATATACAGACAAAAGTATCTTGTGTGGCATGTCTGAGGACTCGTATTTTTACGAATAATAGGAATATGAAATAATAGCCAATAATTGAATGCATGTATCCAACACAATGTTGGATTTTATAGTAATACCTATGCATTAAGGGATTTTCAATGACTGTACGGCACAGAACATGTCTATCGTGGCATGTTTTTTTAAAATTCGAATAGGACGTTAAGCACTTATATGTTTATTATATAAAAGTTATGAATATATTAATTTTCCTCTAAAAATTTACTAACAAAATTTTGTTGAGTGTCATGTCTGCGGATTTGAATTTTAGATTATGTTAGAATATGAGATTATATGGCAGTGACAAGCGCTGTAATGGATTTTATAAGCACAGAATAGTGTAAGTAAATAATTCAAGTTATACAACGTGTCTCTAAAAATCACCGACAATCTCCGGGAGGTGATTCCTTATGAATAATAAAGTAGAAAATAAAAAGTACACTTTGTACCTACATGCAATATTAAGGGAGGAATGACCCCTTGAAAATCACATTTGAAAACAGTAATCTTCCGAAATGTCGGAAACTAAGTGACATTAAATAACAATACTCCGAACATTGTTTTCTGTTATTGGGATCCTTAACCTACAGCAAACACGTGTCTATACATTCCACGGTAATGAAAATAACAGGGGTGGCCACCTACCGTTGGGATTTTGTAAATTTAATGCTGGCCTATTAAGCAGTGTCACTTACGTATCAAATATGGTACTCTTGTTGCACGTGCATAGGACCCACCGTTTTCGTTCAAAACACACATGAAGTTTCGGTCCAGCGTTACAGTCCCTAATACTTAGGCCACACTACCTACATGAGTCATAGGTGGGCTGCTGGAACCACTGCACAAGTGATGTTTGAAGACATTTAAACACTTACTGTAAACAACCTGTGCCACTAATGTATAGGCTTACAGTACGTAAGTAGTATTGTTATTGTATCAAAAAATGTTTCTCACGAAATGGATGTTTAATGTTCAAAACAGATAATGTGTTATGCCTGCGACATAGGTGCTCGACAACAACAAAAAGTGTGACAGGTCGGCCTATATTTCACAGCACACAATAAAGAAGGCTTACGACTCTGGGAACCACAGACCCGCCCGAGTGGAAACCAAGTCAAAAACTACTTCGCAAGCACTCGGCAATTCCCTCCTTGCCCCTTCCTAGTCCTCGAGCCTGCATAGGTCTGCGACGTGCAGCGGTGTTGTGCCCTTTCAGAAAGCCGCCTGAACACAAATACCGCACATACTTACCGCACTTCAGCACTTCTGTCACTTCCAACCTCCGCTGTCGGCAGCCGTCGGACGTGACTAATGACGAGTGCTGATAATGTTACTTTCTTTTGTCGTGTATTTGCTCGGCGCCCGACAAAGCGCTGCGGCTGTGGGAAAGGTACTGGTGGTTTGTAAGATGAGAATGACAGCTCACTTCCTGCTTATATCCACGTCGCCAACCTCGAGCATTATATGTAGAACATAGCTGCTACGTCGCAACATAGTGCCACAAACACCATCCCGGTAACTTGCCACGTTATTTTTTTTATTTAGTGTTGAACTTGTAAAGGTTTATATGGACAACCTGTACTTGTGTTACATAAAAGTACCTTATTTTTAGTTAACAAGAACTTTTACTTTTATTTTACTTCAATAGATTACACTATGTCATCAACAACTAATATAAATACAAACAGAGAGGAAATATGTGTGTTGGTAATGCCTATTAAGAAAAAGTTGTTATGCAAATTATTATTACACGTAGTTCGTACGAATGCGATGGGTTGGCTATCTAGTGTAATACTCTAAGTTTTATTTGCATGAGGCGGAGGAATATCCTAGAAGTATAATTTGAGCAGGGGTTCAGAAAAGTTGGAAGTAACCGTGAATGGAGTATAACAGTGAGCGCTGTATACAGTGCAACGTCAAGTTTTGAACACACAGAACGGTGGTTAATGGGTCCACATAGACCAACAGAATGTTTGACCCTGCAGTGATTTGTAGAGCCAATTCACTTGACTCATCCAAAAAGTATGTAGCGTCTTTTGTTAATTCTTAGTGGCATAGACTATATGATGCCTGAAGGATAAGGGGTTTGTAATAATGTAGACTTTGGCTGTTTCAATTTGAAGGGCGAATATATTGTCGCGGATATATTCACAAATAAACAACATCAACACTTGAGAGGTGTGGTACTCTAATAATTTGGTTACTCGGATTGACTGCTAACGACTTCGTGATGGAGGGGGCTTCTCTTGACGGCGTACTGAATACTTATGTCTTGCTGCGGGTGCTGTCAGCTGTGGTGGGTGAGCTCCGGCGATGGGCGGCCTTTGGCAAAAGCCCGCTGTTGCTGCCGTCTCACTGTGGTGATGTTCTACTGACGTGGCCAGGGGTCCGAACCCCTGACCTAACTCTCTGCTCGGCGATCTTCGACTGACTGCTCTCTCGAACTAACGTCTCTGGTGGTAATAATTGACTGACTGATCTCTCTGCGCGGTACTAATGAACTGTGCCCCACTTCTCTAGTACAGGGGTTTTTATAATTTCCAGTGTCCATCCTTAATTGTCGGCACGTGTCGCCTTGTGGGGGTGAGGGTGTGAGGTGGTAGAACGCAGAACAATGCCTTTCAAAACACGTGTCCTGGTTCCTGAAGGGATTTGGGGGGGGGGTAGTACCTCGCCCCTAGCTTACTCTCGTCAGCTTCATCTTCGGTGCGTTTCCACATTATCCTGTGGTTAGCTAAGGGGGGAGGGGGGTGTTTTTGGCACCAATATCCAGTTCGTCAGCTATTTCTTCCGTGGTGCGTATTTTTTGAGTTTAGGCGAAATACACATGATAATTTGCTGATATCTCGAGAAATCCCTGCGCTCCACAGATCTCACGGGCAGGCGAGAGATGAAGGGGGGTGGCAGGGGGGCCTACGCAGCAGGACGCGCAGCAAGACACGTGTAACTGCGGTCCGTTCTGGCTGTTCACCTGCTTCGTGACACATGTGTCTACCCTGGTTATGCGGGGGGGATGGTTGTGGGCCAGCGTCGCTCTACTATCCTTAAACCGTCACATGACACACTTCTAGCGTGTTTTGACCGCCAGGAAAGTTATGTCAAGCTCAATGTTTCCACAGAATCATGTGATTACGAATACATCAGAATACCACAAATTGACTCAGTGTGATGTATTACAAGGTTAACATAGCAATTCAGTATTTGTTTTACTTTCAACCTAAAGCGCAGTCTTGTCACAGGGCAGACCTGAAATTCCTAGACAGTTTGAACGCGCTCATTGCACTTGCTGCAATATGAACCAAAAATGTATTTTAACACTCTGGATATCTGCAGAATAGCAATTTTAGTCACATTCCGATATTGCGATACTTGTGACAATGCGATATCCACAATCTAAAATATTATTTACGTTTTCAACATTTTTTCGTTATTATTATTACTGATATCTGAGTTACCTGCGTGCCTGCTGTTATTAACGAGACTTGCAAAGCTGACATTAGCGATATCGAAAATGACGTGTTTATAAGATATCCAAAATACTTATTTTCACAATATATCGCCATCGATTTCCAGTGCTTTATGGAAGCGTCGAGGCACAGTTATGCTTAGGCAGATTAGGTAGGTGCTCAAGGCGGAACAAATTTAGGGGCCATAATTTCTGCGAAATTTAGAGTTGAAGTGGCATAAAAAAATTAAATATTAATTTTTTCCCTGCGACATTAGTTTTAAATATAAGTTTCAAGCATATTAGTTAATTTCACTTTGCTTATTTTACGCCATACACGACGACATATTCACTCATAAACTAAGAACAGAAGATCGAGTCCTAAGATAAGAGACTCGAACTTTCAGATCTGCTTTCAACAGCATGTGACGGGGTAACAACAGACTGTTTAATATGCTAGAAACACCGCAGTTTGCGTGAGGTGTTTTTTATATTATATGCACAAACAAGGTAGTTTTGCTGATGATCATTAATTTAATGAACCACCCCGAGGCGCGAAGAAGGCTACATAAATTCGCCCCTACAGAAGAATATCGATGTTATGAGCATATATCGATACGATATTGATCAGCGTATGTCACAGTGCCCTAGAGCTTGCGCAACTGATGAGCGTGTGAAGGTGATCCTTTCTGCTTCCCCACGGGTGCTCTTCTACACCGGAAACAGGTTCTACTTGGCGTCAGCCCAAACCAGCCGTTTCACACCAACCTCACGTATAATTGGTTCTTTTTCACTTTTTTCGTTCTCCCTCCCAGCTATATTTCATAAATATGTTTACCGGCCTCTAGCTATTTACGTTACTTTATAGCGGAAATATAAAACAGTCGATTGCTTGCAAGAAGTTACGACTAAAATAATGTAACATAAATTTCGCTTTTGGGAAAATATAAACGCATTTCTGGCATCTTTGTAGATTTGGCGGATGCCAACTTGATGAAATCTTGATGTCATAATTCGAAGAGCGAGTTTAATATCGCGTGGAAACACGATGCGCTCTTGAAAGAAGGCTGCCATGCATATATGTCTGCTGATCTTACTGGGAGGGGGGAGGGGATGTGTGTCTAAAACATGTCAAGAAATAGGATGTTGTTTGTACTGCAAACAGAGTATATAAAGTATACTTAATGTAGCTTTTTTTTCATTTTATTTACTGGTATTTGCGTTAAGCATAAGTTAAGAAATAATATTTAAAAATATTTATTAAATACTAGCTTTTGCCCTCAACTTTGTACGCACGGAATTTATTTTTTCGGTACAATATTCTTTAAATAGTAAGCATGTCTTTAAAATTGAATATGNAAAACATGTCAAGAAATAGGATGTTGTTTGTACTGCAAACAGAGTATATAAAGTATACTTAATGTAGCTTTTTTTTTTCATTTTATTTACTGGTCTTTGCGTTAAGCATAAGTTAAGAAATAATATTTAAAAATATTTATTAAATACTAGCTTTTGCCCTCGNAAATATTTATTAAATACTAGCTTTTGCCCTCGACTTTGTACGCACGGAATTTATTTTTTCGGTACAATATTCTTTAAATAGTAAGCATGTTTTTAAAATTGAATATGTATTTCAAAATAGAAAGTGGAGTGAAACGCAATCCCAAATATATCATAATAGTCGCTGGTAAGTGTGGTGTTATCTGTCATCGACCATGTCAACATGTAAGTTAGGCTTTACAATACTTCTTTGTTTTTGAGCTGGCACCAAACTTACCGTGCTGTGGGGCGAGCTTACACGCGGGCAGACCACGTAAAACTGACAGTAGATCCAGTTACAATAGCGGCCTCGACTGCACTGCGATGTATTTGCAACCTACGGCTACCACAGCAAAATAAATCCAGACAACAATTCAAATTCGAAAAAAAAATAGACGGTAGTCGATGGTGCATAGGTAAAATTTAGTTAGATCTCAGTGAAATTAACATACCTAAATTAAGCGATAGGGCGACTTAAAATGTACATAGCGTCATCTAGTGACAATGTATTCAATATTGGTAAATTCAAATAATGCTATATAAATGTTGTGTTGCGTATGAGTAGGTTCTTAGATGCCAGGTAGCGCCACGTGTTTGCCGGGGAAAATGCCAGGACTGGTTGTACTGCAGTTCCGAAACCATTTTGTGGTTGGAGGATGCCAACTTCCACGCTTCTTCTGCCAGTCACTCAGAGACGTCCAGTGTCGGAGTAACTGATGTCTGATTGGACCAGTCGAGTGTAAAATGTCTTCTCACGCAGACCAGCGGCCAATAGCAAAGGAAATTTGCAAGCGTGCACGTACAAACTTGAAGTATAGCGTGTGTGTGTGTAGATTGTTTCGCCAAAAACCGGTGGCCGTTATAAATATCTAAATTTAAGATTACTTATACGAAGTTTCTAGTTAACAGAACCGCTTTACTGTTGGTTTATTTCTAAAAACTGTTAACTATGTGTTAAATTATTTATTCTTTATAGTACATACTATCACGAAGTTTAGAGTAAATACGACCATTTAATATTTTTTCTGCATACTAGTTTTGAACCCCCATTTCACTCCTTTGGGGATTAAATTTTCAAAACTCTCTCCTCAGTGACTGCTAACATTACACAATGAATGTTTCGTCAATATTTTATGATTCTAGGACCAATGGTTGAGGCTGGGCGTAGATATGTCAGTCAGTCAGTCAGCCACTTAGTTTTTCCTTTTATTTATACCCATATAAAAAGTATCTAAACGTAATAGCCCAATAAGGGTTTTCACACGAGATAAAAAAAAAACATTTTTATGGGTCGTGTTGGATTTGCATTCTATCTTCCAGTGCGCTCTCGTGACGAAGACACCAAAAGCAGAAATTATGCAAGGAATCGTGAGTATTCCAAAACATTACAATGGTGTAAAGCAGGATTGGAAAAATGCATGCAGCCAATCAGTGAACGGGTACGCCGAGATTATAGGAACCGTTACCCCAGTTCACTTCTGTGTTTCACCTGTTCTGTAGCAGGTCGTTATTCATGGAGCGTCCACTAACTCCAGTTTCCCAGCACAAGTCTGGACCAATAGTGAATGTTTGGCACACTGGTGTCTCNCCACTAACTCCAGTTTCCCAGCACAAGTCTGGACCAATAGTGAATGTTTGGCACACTGGTGTCTCTATTCCTAGGCCATAGCCATCGCCACTTCTAACTTTCCTCAACACCTGCGGATTTTCTAATGCCACAGTATTCCTCCGCCTAGTGAAAACAAAGCTTAAAAGCACAGGGACAACGCACCGCATTCGTGCGCACTCTATATAATAATATTTTGCATTAGGACTATTTGTTACTAGGCATTACCAACCCACCTATCTCCTCTATATTTATATTAAAAGTAATTATAAATGAAACATTATAATTTATACATAAAATTTACGTAAAAGTTAATTTAACCCATTAATAAGGTACGTTTATTTTAAAACAAATATAAATGGCTTGTGATACATGGCATTTAGAAAACAACCAAATATGTAATACACGGGGAGTTTTTTAAATATTTCGTTCTTAATGTGTGAAGAAACCGCGAATAGACAATAGTGGGCAAGTCGACAAGGCGAGTGGGTTCTGACTTTGGCAGATCTAATGAACATATGACTTGTAATGGAGTGTGTGGGCGACCGCTAAGTCTGGCACGGTACCATTAATAACGCAGAATTGCAGGGTCTCTATCCATGCTGGTTTATTAATTACCATTCATCGCCGCCCTTTTGGTCCAGAGTGCTCGCTCATCTTATATACAGAGACATCCCTATCCCCTAGTCATAACCGATGGTTTACGGTTTTCTTGTCGAAGTGTTATTATTTTTATAACATGATTTACAGGATGTCGGACTCATTTCAGAGTTTGCGAATATGTTGTTTGATTGCAGCGCTTAAAATGGTAATAATTTTTATGACTGGTAATGTTAACACAGTTAACACGGTGTCCATATTAACGAAGGACAATAATTTATTTATATTCCTAATTCCTCAGTTTTAAAACCTTGTGGATTCGAATGATCTATTTCATTCTAAAGTCTTATAATAAATGAGCATAACAGGAGAAATCTGCCTTTAAAAAATATACATAACACGGCTGAAAAACACCGCTTGGCCTTCAANAAATTTTCAAAACTCTCTCCTCAGTGACTGCTAACATTACACAATGAATGTTTCGTCAATATTTTATGATTCTAGGACCAATGGTTGAGGCTGGGCGTAGATATGTCAGTCAGTCAGTCAGCCACTTAGTTTTTCCTTTTATTTATACCCATATAAAAAGTATCTAAACGTAATAGCCAAATAAGGGTTTTCACACGAGATAAAAAAAAACATTTTTATGGGTCGTGTTGGATTTGCATTCTATCTTCCAGTGCGCTCTCGTGACGAAGACACCAAAAGCAGAAATTATGCAAGGAATCGTGAGTATTCCAAAACATTACAATGGTGTAAAGCAGGATTGGAAAAATGCATGCAGCCAATCAGTGAACGGGTACGNGTGAGTATTCCAAAACATTACAATGGTGTAAAGCAGGATTGGAAAAATGCATGCAGCCAATCAGTGAACGGGTACGACGAGATTATAGGAACCGTTACCCCAGTTCACTTCTGTGATTCACCTGTTCTGTAGCAGGTCGTTATCCATGGAGCGTCCACTAACTCCAGTTTCCCAGCACAAGTCTGGACCAATAGTGAATGTTTGGCACACTGGTGTCTCTATTCCTAGGCCATGGCCATCGCCACTTCTAACTTTCCTCAACACCTGCGGACTTTCTAATGCCACAGTATTCCTCCGCCTAGTGAAAAGAAAGCTTAACTGAGTCTGAAACCTTAAAGCACAGGGACAACGCACCGCATTCGTGCGCACTCTATATAATAATATTTTGCATTAGGACTATTTGTTACTAGGCATTACCAACCCACCTATCTCCTCTATATTTATATTAAAAGTAATTATAAATGAAACATTATAATTTATACATAAAATGTACGTAAAAGTTAATTTAACCCATTAATAAGGTACGTTTCTTTTAAAACAAATATAAATGGCTTGTGATACATGGCATTTGAAAAACAACCAAATATGTAATACTCTGGGAGTTTTTTTAAATATTTCGTTCTTAACGTGTGAAGAAACCGCGAATAGACAATAGTGTGCAAGTCGACAAGGCGAATGGGCTCTGACTTTGGCAGATCTAATGAACATATGACTTGTAATGGAGTGTGTGGGCGACCGCTAAGTCTGGCACGGTACCATTAATAACGCAGAATTGCAGGGTCTCTATTCGTGCTGGTTTATTAATTACCATTCATCGCCGCCCTTTTGGTCCAGAGTGCTCGCTCATCTTATCTACAGACACATCCCTATCCCCTAGTCATAACCGATGGTTTACGGTTTTCTTGTCGAAGTGTTGTTATTTTTATAACATTATTTACAGGATGTCGGACTAATTTCGGAGTTTGCGAATGTTTTGTTTGATTGCCGCGCTTAAAATGGTAATAATTTTTGTGACTGGTAATGTTAACACAGTTAACACGGTGCCCATATTAAAGACGGACAATCATTTATTTATATTCCTATTTCCTCAGTTTTAAAACCTTGTGGATTCGAATGATCTATTTCATTCTAAAGTCTTATAAGAAATGAGCATAACAGGAGAAATCTGCCTTTAAAAAATATACATAACACGGCTGAAAAACACCGCTTGGCCTTCAAATACATGAATGAGTTTGATAAACCTACAAACGTTATTTATTTGGTTCGTTGTTACTATAGACGGTCGTGAATATAGCCACAGCCTTGAACATAGCGGACCATTAAATACCATACCATGGTACACCCAAAAATCTCTTTGGGTGAAAAGTGAGTGAAGAGAATTCGGCGGCTCTTAACAGCGAGGTCTTGAGAGTCAATGAGGGTGATTGAGGTGAGAATGGAGCAACGCCAGAATGAAATATCGAAGGAAACGGGAGATCCTCGAGAAAACCCGCCGACTAGTGTCATCGTCTGGCACGATTCCCACAAGCGAAAATCCGGGAGTGACCCGGCCGGAGAATGAACCCGGTTTGCCTTGGTGGGAGGCGAGCAGGCTAACCGCTCAGCCACCGCAGCCTCGAGATCTTAGAACATTAGAAGAAACTACATGGCGAAAGCAATGTGCAGTGACCAATGAAAAGTTAGACACTTATGCAGGATGTTCCCAAATATGTGAAATGTAATCGTGGAGTGGTTACTTCACTGCAAGGCAACACAATATGTCCCTATGAACGTATGTCCTAAAGTCTATAGTTTCAGAGTTACAGACCTACCAATGTTGTACTGGATGTATTNCTGGCACGATTCCCACAAGCGAAAATCCGGGAGTGACCCGGCCGGAGAATGAACCCGGTTTGCCTTGGTGGGAGGCCAGCAGGCTAACCGCTCAGCCACCGCAGCCCCGAGATCTTAGAACATTAGAAGAAACTACATGGCGAAAGCAATGTGCAGTGACCAATGAAAAGTTAGACACTTATGCAGGATGTTCCCAAATATGTGAAATGTAATCGTGGAGTGGTTACTTCACTGCAAGGCAACACAACNTCAGCCACCGCAGCCCCGAGATCTTAGAACATTAGAAGAAACTACATGGCGAAAGCAATGTGCAGTGACCAATGAAAAGTTAGACACTTATGCAGGATGTTCCCAAATATGTGAAATGTAATCGTGGAGTGGTTACTTCACTGCAAGGCAACACAACATGTCCCTATGAACGTATGTCCTAAAGTCTATAGTTTCAGAGTTACAGACCTACCAATGTTGTACTGGATGTATTTGTAATGGTCTTCCTGGCAAACTCCAGTTCAAGTAGCTGTAGCCATGTTAGTGTACCAGCAGTGATACGTCACTCTACAACAAGTGCTCTTAATGTCCACCTTGTGCCTGAATGCACGCCTGAACACACAGCGTCACTGAGTGTCTGATATGTTCAAATACTCCAGGAATTGCACGTATCTGCTGGCAGCCTTGTTCCACTCGCTGGAGAAGCACTGTTGTGTCCGGAACTGGAGTCGCATAAACAATGGCCTTGAGACGCCCCCGCAGGTAATATGAGATCCGGGGTTATAAGCTCGTGGCATTCGACGTTTGCCTGCTGCCGACGGTACAATGGGACAGGTAATAACACTCAGACCACTCCAGTTTATCACGTGAACACGCATACCTCGTAACACATCAATTATGACCAATGCGTGTGGTACAATGTTGGAAGGTCTGCAACTCGGAAACTGCAGTCTATTCGCGATATCTTTACACTTTTAGAACCCAACATTTGAAAAATCACCCGATGTGGGACGTGTTTGGATGTTTTCTTAACATGTCACATTGAACTATCAATTGTGTTTATCTCTAAATTACAGTATTTCGTTTATAATTGTTGTGAATGAAAACCAAGAGAAAATACGTGTGTTTGCAATGCATAGTAAGAATTAGTTCTTATGCAAAATATTTGTGAACTGAGTGCGCACGAATGCGGTACATTGTCCCTTTGGGGTAGTTCCCTAGACTTGGTTAGGATTTGTTTGCGTGAGGCGGAGGAATATCCTGGAAGTAGAACTATAGCAGGGCTTACGAAAAGTTAGGAGTAACCGTGAATGGAATATACCCCCACGCGGGCATAATCTGCGGTAGATGTCTGCGATGTGGCTGTGTGGGGAGACATGAGTCCTTGTTGCGCCCAACACCCCGCCAAGGTCAGCCGTATCTGCGGTGCGCCAACAGCTCGATCTGAAGGATCCTTCCTTCCTTCCTTCCTTGGGCCCGCCCACGACCATCCGCCAGGACATATCCTCGGCGCGCGAGGATGCGGAAACACCGGGACGAGTCCTTACCGCCTCTTGATTTATATCTGCGAGACGCTCGCCGAAGCTGCATACGGGTCCTGTGTAGCTGGTCCTTCCGTGCCGGCGAAGGGGTGCCAAACTACCCTTCTCATCGCGCACAGGACATTACTCTCCGTAGTTCCTGGCTAACTCAACTATCCTGAAAGCCCGTTCTTAAAGCCTCGCTGAGCACATCACACAACGGGTACGCCCACATCAAACTAACCGCCAAGCCTTTTCGTCTCTTTGTATTTATCTACTCTGTGACCGAGCAGTGTTTTTCAACAATGACATATTTTTGAGNGCCAAGCCTTTTCGTCTCTTTGTATTTATCTACTCTGTGACCGAGCAGTGTTTTTCAACAATGACATATTTTTGAGCGGCAGATATTTTATCTTATGCTCCTTGATTACCAAACGCAAGAGTAAAATTAATTACATCAATGGACGCTATTTACAACCCCAGGGATATGATTTCGCGAACGGTTCAGTTAATAAGCAGAGTGTTGCTGTCATAATTGCTCGCATATTTAATAAGCAGTCGTTTGAATGTCGTCTTGATACGTTATTGCATTCCTCAGTGCTCATTACGAAATGTCCTCTGCGTTATTTGAGCACAGTTTTCTCTCTGTTGCTATGTCAATGTTCGGAGAGCAATAGCATTGTTCTCCTCAAAAAGNTCAATGTTCGGAGAGCAATAGCATTGTTCTCCTCAAAAAGCGTAAAACATTCAACTCGACGGGTGTCCGAAATGGAGAAAAGTAACGGAAATTCCAGCTTCGTTTTATTTTTGGAACAATTACTCCTCTTTAAGGACTAAGGCATTTCGGGAATGCTTACAGAACATTTAAATGTGACGGTTCAACAAAAAAATAGTTCCTTTCGTTTAAACACCCGGCAACGAAGATTAATTGCCGTCATGTGAGAAGCAAACGAAACAGCCACGTACGCCGTACAAGCATTGCTGTACTTTTACACAGTTCAAAAAGTAGCCAGACATTTTTAACATTCTCGGCAGCCCCAATTTGATTTATATTTTCGTTACAACGAATTAATGTTTGCCGTTGTCCTGTACTTGTGTAAATCGACCAATGAACGGCAACCGGTGACTACATCTGCACGTCATACATCGCTCAAATCAAAAAGGGCCTCAGGCACCAAATTGGCAAAATTGAGTTAACCGCGGATTTGTGTTCTTATAGGGTAGACCCATGTTTCTATGCAAAATGAGCTCCCTCTTTACTGCCATACACTATCTGAATACAACCCAATTTTTAATATTCTAAGCAGAAAGGGCTTTAGTCAGTGTCTGAAGTCCATTCTGCTTGGAATAATAAATGCTTGGATAATTAAGCTTTGTTCTCTATGTAGTGCCAACATTATTGATTTCATTTCTTTTGTTTGTTTGTAAACCTGCTTTTTTTCTTTGTTTATGTCCAAGTGGTGATTGTGAAGTTATGTCTCAGCAGTTTGGTTGATATTACTGATTCTAACAGTACAGGTTTTTTTTCTGTTGACAAATAATTAAGTGTTTTATTTCAGTGATATAATGGTTAGTGATTCCGAAAATGAAAGTGACCGAGATGAAGTTATTGGGAAGAAAAGGATGAGACATGAATCCAAATGGAAAAGAAATGTCAAGAAAGATTCACGTTGCAAAGGTTTAGAGTACAAAGACTACCAGTGCAGGACTGTCCCTGCAAAAACAAGAGGACCTCCATGCAAGTAATGGTTTTTTAAGTTTTTTTTTAGTTTTAAGAGAACTTGACTTTTTATTGACTTGTTAACGTAATATTATGCTACATTTTTTAAAGCTTCCTGTTTTTGTTTCAGCTGCAAGAGATTCAAGTGCNTGACTTGTTAACGTAATATTATGCTACATTTTTTAAAGCTTCCTGTTTTTGTTTCAGCTGCAAGAGATTCAAGTGCTTTGATGGACTATCTGAGTTAGATAAAGTTGATGTGCTGCAACGCATTTTAAACCTTCCATCCAAAAATGAACAGGACTTGTTCACAAAGCCTGATCGAGATAAATGACGTAAATAAACGACGTCCAAGACGAGAAGAAGATGTACGTTATGTTGATTAAATGTACACAAATTACGACTGTTTGCAGATAATTGCAGTGGTCAAAATAAGAATACACATTGACACAGACACTGGTCGATTTGAGAAAATAACAATGTTTTTTCCAGTAAGGGGCCATTCCTTTTTGCCCTGCAATCGGAACTTCGCAACAATAAAGCGCCATATCAACAAGTTTGATAGAATTTACACTGTTGACGAAATAAAAGTACTTATAGAAAACAGCAGCAGCAACAAGTTTTCTGTTAAAGTAATTAAAACCAAAGACATTTTGGACTTCAAATCATTTTGGAAGACTTATTATAAGAAAAGTTGTATATCACAAGAAACACGCTCCAGGAGTGTTCCAAAAGCAAACAAAATTCGATTTGAAATAAGCACTTACATGCAGTTGTCCTTTTACAAAGAGAGGTTTGGTACAATATTCGCAAGTATAACCATCGACAGTATAGTGACACACTCATTAAAAATTTTCAAAGACGAACAACAAAAACCGAAGATGCCACCGCCGGCAGCTTATGAAGCCGATAAAGTTCCGATCAAGACAGCGAAAATCAATGACGTTAGGAACCTTCTGCCATATATTCCTAATGATCACAAAGACTTTTATGAGTTGATCATGAATTGGCCNTGCCATATATTCCTAATGATCACAAAGACTTTTATGAGTTGATCATGAATTGGCCTACAGGTGACCAGATCGAGCCAGAAGTCCAAGACGAGTGATTAGTAATTTTTAATTGAAAAGAACAAAACCTGTAATTAAATAATTCAATAAAGTTGTTATCAATAAATCTGATTTTATTTTCATTTGGAGTTAATTTTCATACCTAAAACAGGTTTTGAAATAGTCCAAAAGAGTCTTAGTACAATGTAAGTATTGAAAAACCACAAGAAACACGTAAAAAAAATATAATTATATGCACAAAGGGCTTCATTTTTTATTTACGTACAAAAAGGGCTTCAGTCCACCATTAAAAAAATGTTTAGTCATGACTATTTGAAACAAACTTTTTTCTTAACGATGTTTGATTAGTATAATTTTTGTCTATAAAGGGAAACTAATTCATTTTGATTNTGAAACAAACTTTTTTCTTAACGATGTTTGATTAGTATAATTTTTGTCTATAAAGGGAAACTAATTCATTTTGATTGGTTTAATATTTTTAAAAAAGCAATGTTTTTTTTCAGTTTTCTCAAAACTAGGTTTAGTTGACTGAAGCCCTTCTTGCATGGAGCCATTCACATAGAGTCGATGGTTTATAACGTGGAAAGTCGATTGTTTGCTAGGATTCAATGTACTGTAACAGGGGCTTGGGGACGGAGATGTACATNTAGAGTCGATGGTTTATAACGTGGAAAGTCGATTGTTTGCTAGGATTCAATGTACTGTAACAGGGGCTTGGGGACGGAGATGTACATTGGAGGTGTGTACTACAAACTCCAGCCCCAGCAAGATGGCCACGCCTGCTAACAATATGGCGGAACGTCGTTCACAAATCTCGCCAGATGGCGCGGTGGCCCGACCAGCACAGATATATTCCATTGCGTTCAATAACCAATCAGACTTCCTGTACACTTACTTACTCTGCGATACTGTACAGGTATCCGACAGTTTTACCTCATCATTGGCTGTCATGCATGAATAATGATACTACAGTCTATTAGCGGTATCTTCACACGTTNTGAAACAAACTTTTTTCTTAACGATGTTTGATTAGTATAATTTTTGTCTATAAAGGGAAACTAATTCATTTTGATTAATTTAATATTTTTAAAAAAGCAATGTTTTTTTTTTCAGTTTTCTTAAAACTAGGTTTAGTTGACTGAAGCCCTTCTTGCATGGAGCCATTCACATAGAGTCGATGGTTTATAACGTGGAAAGTCGATTGTTTGCTAGGATTCAATGTACTGTAACAGGGGCTTGGGGACGGAGATGTGGAATGGAGGTGTGTACTACAAACTCCAGCCCCAGCAAGATGGCCACGCCTGCTAACAATATGGCGGAACGTCGTTCACAAATCTCGCCAGATGGCGCGGTGGCCCGACCAGCACAGATATATTCCATTGCGTTCAATAACCAATCAGACTTCCCGTACACTTACTTACTCTGCGATACTGTACAGGTATCAGACAGTTTTACCTCATCATTGGCTGTCATGCATGAATAATGATACTACAGTCTATTAGCGGTATCTTCACACGTTTTGAATCAAACGTTTGAAAAATCTCACGTATGACGTATTTTGTTGTTTACTAAATATGCCATGTTTCACAGGCGTTTTATACTTGTATTCATAAAAGTACCTTATTTTTCATTGAAATGATATTTTTATGATATTTTATACATACATTATAATATTTAATTTACTATTAATATTAATACAAAACAGGGTGAAAATACGTGGGTTGGTAATGCCTAGAAAGAAATAGTTCTTATGTAAAATATTAATTATAATACTGAGTGCGCAATAATGCGATGCATTGTCCCTTTGGTATAATTTTCCAACTTTAGTTCAGCGTTGTTTGCATGAGGCGGAGGAATATTCTGGAAGTAGAACATTAGTAGGGCTTGTAAAACGGGGTGAAGTAACCGCGAATGAACTACAGCCACTTTCACTGGGGTAATGGCCGAGGATTATCATACTCAGGAGCAGAACGTTTGTGATTGGCCTGTAAAGAACTTCGCACGAGTCCACACTTGATCATCCAATCGCATACGAGGATAAATTAGNGTGATTGGCCTGTAAAGAACTTCGCACGAGTCCACACTTGATCATCCAATCGCATACGAGGATAAATTAGCTACACAGATATTGAAGATACGCCGAAGCAAACAACTTTCGCGATTTTCCAGTGAGTCATATAATATGCGAGAAAGAGACAGGTTGCACTGAGCTCTGATACTATGCTGTGTACAACACGAGCCATATATNATAATATGCGAGAAAGAGACAGGTTGCACTGAGCTCTGATACTATGCTGTGTACAACACGAGCCATATATCCTCTAGCTATGAAGCACGTGCAGTTTGAAACTTACGCAACAGAATCCTTTACATGTCGTCAAAATGGACTCTATTGTTATTCTGACACAGCGACACGCAAAATATCTTCTAGCTAAATGGTATTGTCGTGGCGAGATTCCTCTACCTTTAATGACAAAATTAATTTGATCTCTATTTGTTATTTCCGTATACCATCGTCTGAATTCAACAGCGACATATAATTGGTTATGCACAACGATGTATGCATTCTATGAAGACATTAACGTTGTAATGCGACTGGAGATAGGATACGTCGATTTCGCGCATTCATCTGTCATCTGTAGGACCACCTGCTTTTCGCGAAAAGATTTACGAGGAGGCTAGACTTCAATATACTTGCGTGTTTCCTTTGGCTATTGGCTGCCTGTTTTTGGGTAAAGACAGTCTCTTACACGAGTGAGCCAATCAGAGTTATGTTTCTCTGATACTGACCGTCCGTGATTGGTACGGGAGACAGATAAGACGCATAACAGTTGAAATAATAGATTCACGAAATCGGATATCAGCTAAAGAGCTTTGGGGAAGCACTACTCGTCGTGGAATCTTTTCGCGAAAACCAGGTAGGTACGCCTGCCTAGTCACCAGCCTAGACATGCTCGGACAACAAGTGTTTATATTTGTGTGTGCTGTGTAGTGAGAGGTTTCTTTTATAATATCGTACTTTGTTGCACGTGACACAGTNAAGTGTTTATATTTGTGTGTGCTGTGTAGTGAGAGGTTTCTTTTATAATATCGTACTTTGTTGCACGTGACACAGTCACGACATTTATTCTTGTTCATTACTAAGGAGTCGTCCAGGGAGTGTGTTACCTTCATGAATGTAACACACGAGTACGCGTTCTTAACCTGGCACTGTAAGAATGTACGGAATGCACGTACCGCTAGTGATGACGTCACAGTGTACTTCAGGATTCTGCGAACTCCAGCCTCACGCGCCAAAATGACGTCACTATTCATCAACATGTCGGAAAACCATTACCCAATCAGCGCCTGGTAACTTAATTACCCGTCCGGCAGCCCGGCCAATAGGGAACATTTCAAGGCACGCGGTAGCCAGTCGGACTCACAAAGCCTCGCTCAGCCAATCAGAGAATGGGAATACCCACATCATAGGAACCGCCAAGCCATTATGTCTCTGTGTATTTGTATATTCTGTGACGATGCCGACAGAAGTTTTTAGGAAATTCACTGCATCGTAATATTACAATGGCAGTACTCCAAGTTCAAATAACTCATATGACCACAATTAATCGTATGTTATGTTTCAAGGCCGAAAAAATTCGCNGGCAGTACTCCAAGTTCAAATAACTTATATGACCACTATTAATCGTATGTTATGTTTCAAGGCCGAAAAAATTCGCTGTTTCGATTATTTGTAGGGTAGAAGCCAATGTTGATTGTACTCGAGCAAATAACACCCGCTCATTGGTTGTTTTCGGCACAGTGAAAGGCCGTTGTTCGACCTGTTTTATGCCGCGTGTCACTCATTGACTCAGAGCTTCCCAGGAAACGCCAAATAAGTCATCTGCTAAATAATTATCCAGAAAACTACAAAATTACGGACACNAATAAGTCATCTGCTAAATAATTATCCAGAAAACTACAAAATTACGGACACTTTGGTTTATCAATAATGGACTTTCCATACACATAACAGTACAATAATGGACTTTCCATACACATAACAGTACAACCGTAAATTTACTACTTAGTATTTTATCATTCTTGTTTAAAAAAAAGTAGATAAAGAAAAATTCCAAATTTATCATCATGAGAGTGCTTCACTGGATGTAAAAAATAAATTTAAAAATTTTTAAGTATTTTGTTTTGGAAGAGATTTAAGCAGGAATCAATCATTTTAGATTCCGTAAATTTTCTATTTCCTTACGGCCTTTTTGCTAAAACGCAGGGTATAAATATAATTTTTATATAATGTGACACACCCAATTGATTTTTATTTATTTTTTCTTCTTCTTCAGTTTATGAAATATTTGAGTGTTTTAAGTATTGCTAACTGCCACATGTGCCGAATGCTTCTGTTTGGTACATAAAGGAATAAGTTCAGTGGCACGGCTGTTCTAACTACCGCAGAAACAGCAATTTCCTAATTACAATGGCGAAGAGAGACTCGTATATAGCTACTCAGCATTGTTAATTTCCGTAACTCGGAAGTATGCTATATAAAATACGAAGACTTCTATATTTCGTATTAACAGAGCTGAACTCCATTTTTTGTCAATAAGGATCGCGTTTCCGTATATTAACAGTGAATTTCTGTAAACACTTTTACGACTTTATGGAAATCCGTAACACTGCGCTAATTGCAAAAGGATTAATTGCGTAAAACATTTTGACGTCAAGCTCGTCCCATTATCCATTCTCGATTACTTCCAACTTTTCTGAAGTCCTGATACAGTACTACTTCTAAGATATTCCCCCGATCATGCAAACAATGCTTAATTTAATTTAGAAAATTACACCAAAAGAACAACGAACTGCATTCGTCCGCATTTAGTTTAACCCTTTCATGCCCATTGTAGACAACTGTCAACATGTTGCATAGGAAGCTCGTATTTGACCGGTACTGTACTTAGTGCCCAGTGATCTAGTGAACTCTTCTACTACTTTACGTTATGAGTGGTTCATATCACTGATCACCAAGCACAAAGGTTGCACCTTATTGGTTGTGATAACGAACGAAATTCGTTGCCAGATTAAGTATAGGACACATAAAAAAATTTATAATTTGCAAAACCAGAAATTATAAGTTAATGTGGGAATGAACGGTTAGTATTAGGGGCAGTGATACTTCGCGAAAAGATTTCCAGACAAGATGCAGTCCACAGCACTATAGGGGCATCCAGCTTCTTTGATTGGCTGAAAAATGTTGTAATCGTTTGAGCACGAATCACGAAGGTTCAGTGCCAGAGTTACTTAGTCCTGAGTGGCTTGGTCAAAGACGGACATGGCACGAGAAGCCAATTGAGGTATAACAACAGCAGAGGTGTGTATATAGTATTGAAGTCTACTGTGTGCTACGATTTTTACGCGAAAAGTCACTGGCCCTAGTTAGTATTAAGTATTGTTAGCCATCTCCAAAACACAAATTATCTCTCTGTTTTATGTGTAACAGTCATAAATGAAATATTAAAATGTGTAAGTAAGATATAAGTACAAGTTCAATTAAACCAAAAATGAGATACTTTTATCCCAACAAAAAAATATAAACCGCTTGAGACTCATGACATATTTTAGAAACAACTAAGTACCAAGGCAGATCGTCTCTTGAGTGTTTATGCAGGTCTGCTCTGTGGTCCAGCCATTAATGTTGGTTACCAAGGTNGGCAGTACTCCAAGTTCAAATAACTCATATGACCACAATTAATCGTATGTTATGTTTCAAGGCCGAAAAAATTCGCGGTTTCGATAATTTGTAGGGTAGAAGCCAATGTTGATTGTACTCGAGCAAATAACACCCGCTCATTGGTTGTTTTCGGCACAGTGAAAGGCCGTTGTTCGACCTGTTTTATGCCGCGTGTCACTCATTGACTCAGAGCTTCCCAGGAAACGCCAAATAAGTCATACGATTTTTAAAAAAGTTTTTTTTTCATCCTACGGATGCGTGCTGCTAAATAATTATCCAGAAAACTACAAAATTACGGACACGATGGTTTATCAATAATGGACTTTCCATACACATAACAGTACAACCGTAAATTTACTACTTAGTATTTTATCATTCTTGTTTTAAAAAAGTAGATAAAGAAAAATTCCAAATTTATCATCATGAGAGTGCTTCACTGGATGTAAAAAATAAATTTAAAAATTTTTAAGTATTTTGTTTTGGAAGAGATTTAAGCAGGAATCAATCATTTTAGATTCCGTAAATTTTCTATTTCCTTACGGCCTTTTTGCTAAAACGCAGGGTATAAATATAATTTTTATATAATGTGACACACCCAATTAATTTTTATTTATTTTTTCTTCTTCTTCAGTTTATGAAATATTTGAGTGTTTTAAGTATTGCTAACTGCCACATGTGCCGAATGCTTCTGTTTGGTACATAAAGGAATAAGTTCAGTGGCACGGCTGTTCTAACTACCGCAGAAACAGTAATTTCCTAATTACAATGGCGAAGAGAGATTCGTATATAGCTACTCAGCATTGTTAATTTCCGTAACTCGGAAGTATGCTATATAAAATACGAAGACTTCTATATTTCGTATTAACGGAGCTGAACTCCATTTTTTGTCAATAAGGATCGCGTTTCCGTATATTAACAGTGAATTTCTGTAAACACTTTTACGACTTTATGGAAATCCGTAACACTGCGCTAATTGCAAAAGGATTAATTGCGTAAAACATTTTGACGTCAAGCTCGTCCCATTATCCATTCTCGATTACTTCCAACTTTTCTGAAGTCCTGATACAGTACTACTTCTAAGATATTCCCCCGATCATGCAAACAATGCTTAATTTTATTTAGAAAATTACACCAAAAGAACAACGAACTGCATTCGTTCGCATTTAGTTTAACCCTTTCATGCCCATTGTAGACAACTGTCAACATGTTGCATAGAAAGCTCGTATTTGACCGGTACTGTACTTAGTGCCCAGTGATCTAGTGAACTCTTCTACTACTTTACGTTATGAGTGGTTCATATCACTGATCACCAAGCACAAAGGTTGCACCTTATTGGTTGTGATAACGAACAATATTCGTTGCCAGATTAAAAAAATTTATAATTTGCAAAACCAGAAATTATAAGTTAATGTGGGAATGAACGGTTAGTATTAGGGGCAGTGATACTTCGCGAAAAGATTTCCAGACAAGATGCAGTCCACAGCACTATAGGGGCATCCAGCTTCTTTGATTGGCTGAAAAATGTTGTAATCGTTTGCGCACGAATCACGAAGGTTCAGTGTCAGAGTTACTTAGTCCTGAGTGGCTTGGTCAAAGACGGACACGGCACCAGCAGCCAATGGAGGTATAACAACAGCTGAGGTGTGTATATAGTAATGAAGTCTACTGTGTGCTACGATTTTTACGCGAAAAGTCACTGGCCCTAGTTAGTATTGAGTATTGTTAGCCATCTCCAAAACACAAATTATCTCCCTGTTTTATGTGTAACAGTCATAAATGAAATATTTAAATGTGTAAGTAAGATATAAGTACAAGTTCAATTAAACCAAAAATGAGATACTTTTATCCTAACAAAAAAATATAAACCGTTTGAGACTCATGACATATTTAGGAAACAACCAAACACCAAGGCAGATCGTCTCTTGAGTGTTTATGCAGGTCTGCTCTGTGGTCCAGCCATTAATGTTGGTTACCAAGGTNCACCAAGGCAGATCGTCTCTTGAGTGTTTATGCAGGTCTGCTCTGTGGTCCAGCCATTAATGTTGGTTACCAAGGTTCGTAAAGAATATAAGATGGAAGAGATACTTAAGAGCCGCAATAACCTCTCCGCTCTGCTTTAATGCTAGCAGATTTGAACAGGAATTAAATCGGAGAACGAAAATGCAGTTGTAAGTAGTCTAGTGTCTGCATTTAGACCCAATGCGAAAGAGATCAATTCCATCAAAACAAATTTTACTGTGTACGTAAAGTGCTTAGTNTCTGCTTTAATGCTAGCAGATTTGAACAGGAATTAAATCGGAGAACGAAAATGCAGTTGTAAGTAGTCTAGTGTCTGCATTTAGACCCAATGCGAAAGAGATCAATTCCATCAAAACAAATTTTACTGTGTACGTAAAGTGCTTAGTGCGTAGCGACCCGGAATTGCCTTCGCGGTCGGCCAATATTCCGCGACTGTCTCTGATTTCCGACAGCGTTTTATTATGAAAGTGGCGGTATTTGCCGTGGCCCGGAGCCAAGACAATATCTCTAGTCTCCTGTGGGAGGTTAGCCGTGGCTGCGGGGAGGAAGAGGGAGGACAGATATATGGAAGGCGGTCTTCCTCATTGCCGTTATTTATTACGGGTTATTTGTTAGTCTGCTTCGTGCCGCGGAAGCATAATATTTTGGGTTGTCCAGACTCGGCTTTGGAGCTCGAATATTCCTCCGCGAGGTCATTCTCGCGGCGTGCTGGACGTCTACAGGAACGCACGACTGTTCCCTAGCAAATAACACGTGTGTGCGTACTGTTACAAGGCGCCAGAGCAGCGTATCAGAGTCCGTGAGGGATGGAGGTCTCTATCAAAGTAATAGGGGCCGCGGTGGCTGAGATGTTAGCATGCTAACCTCCCACTATGGCGAACCGGGTTCAATCTCCGGCCGTGTCACTCCCGGACGATGCCACTGATCGGCAGGTTTTCTCGGGGATCTCCCGTTTCCCCACCCTGTCTTTCCGGCGCTGCTACGCTCTCACTTCAATCACCCTCATCGGCTCTCAAGATCTCGCTGTTAAGAGCCGCCCAAATCTCTTCACTCACTCACTTTATAAAAATTTTAAAAAAATAACCAAAATAGATTTTTAATTCATTCCCACGGCTATTATTAACAGCATTAAACTATAAAATATCTACTATAACTCTTGTAATTTTTGGTAAACGCAATATTTAATGCCTATCTCAATTGTAATTAAAGTAATTGCAAATGTCTATAATTGTTAGTCTCTTAATTCACACTCATTATTTACTTATTCACACCTGTTTATTTCCATAATTTCAAATGTTTGCTGTCACTAACGCATGCAGTTCAATAGTCCCACCCTCCAGTTTCCCCCTCCACTGCACCGATGGTCGCAGTCCGCAGATTGCACACCAGCTGGTCACTTTCGCCGCCACTCGTCTCCACAGCAACGACCAGAAGGTTCTTTCACAGATAACCAGTGAACTGTTATCCGCTGAAAGTGAGGAGCGCACTAGTTGCTTATCGCGGCGGCACGCAGTACTCTGTCCTTCACACAATCCTTCGCTCGCCTCAACGGAACGCGTGGGTCGCGGGAAGCGATGCAAAGTAGCGAGCACACGATAAGTTACGGCCCCCGCCTACCTGCTACTTCAACTGCGGGGCACAGTGTTCGAAACACCCAATTTCCTACATAAGACTATTAGCACTCTTAACACTAAGCATAATTACGCAGTCAATTTATCGCTTATATCAAGTTAGATACGAAAGTTCTACATGCGTCTGTTAAGCGCTGAAAATTTCATTGCGTGCTGCTTATATTTTTCGCCAAGATTTTTTTTCACTTATCCCAAGATAACTTATCACGAGTACCGATAAACAGTCGTCCCGCTATACTCAAGGGCGTGACCGTGTTTACGTTCACCAATATAAACAGTGAATCGAAGAATAACCAGAGTTTATAAGTTTATGAAGCTTATTCAGGTAATATTTTTGTCCAACGGTGTTCTTCAACTGTGTAATATTTTCGAGGAGCAAGATTTAGTATCATATACTTCCGGCTTACCAGACTTCAGAGTAAAACTGATTTTATGCATGTATTATATTTTAAAAGGCAGGGGATATAAATAAATAATTACCGGTGTGACACACGGGTGCCGTGCTGGAAGTGTTTCACATGCGTGCAATGCGCTGATATTCGGAAAGAACATACACATCAGGCGAGAGCTCCTCGAGTGCTTTCAACTCGTTACGCGCATTTACACCACCATTTTCGAGCACTCCGACATTGCTACAAGCGGCTTTCACATAGCGCTGGATATACGCGTCAGATACACCTCGAGAGCACTGCCCTCGACTTCAAACACACTTTGCATCGATCGATTTATAGGCCACTGCTTCAAGTCTAATAGGTACACGCGGCCTGACGAGATGTATGGGGGGAGGGGGAACTCGTTGGTGTAGTGGTTAGACTGCTCACCTCCCACCAAGGCGAACTGGGTTTATATCCTCGTCCAGTTCACTCCGGATCGTGGGAATCGTGTGGGACGATGCCGCTGGTCAGCCGGTTTTCTCGGGGATCTCCCGTTTCTCCCGCCATTTCATTCCGACACTGCTCCATACTCACCTCAATTCACACTCGTCGGCTCTCAAGACCTCGATGTTAAGAGAAATCAACATTTGAAAAAATCGCTGTCTACAACTACATACATGATATGGTACACACTGGCATGCCGACTTCCAGGTAAACTGACGGCCCTTATAGAATGTGCTTTTTTACATTTATGGCTGCCAAAGTCAGTGGCTTTAATGTAATGTATACCATACTATCTATTTGCGTATTACAATCGTACAATTGCATCTATGACCATTCCACGGCTCCCCTTTAATGGCGCTTGAATGAAGTGATTAGGCCCACATAGCTCTGTTAAATTGTCACAAGGCAGATAAAACATGAGAAGACAAGCAAATCCCAAGCAGGGCTTTCAAATCTGCTCAATTATACCGTGAACATGCTGTAGCGTTTGGAATAATATTCCCGAGTGTAAATTGGACTACATTCAAATGCAAAATTTATCTGCAACTGTAAACAAATTTCGCATGGATGCTGTTTCATAATTTTCTTAATGCTTACCTGGATCATAAAAAAATTTTTAACACGAATTGTTGTGAATAAAAATAATATTTTTATAATACCACAAATGAATAATATAAATTGTATAAGCTGTTACATTTGATAAAATATATTTTATTTGGGAGACCATCAACTCGGCACCCTATTGGATGAGAGCCAATCAGTAATAAATTTTATTCAGTGGAATGAGTGTGTCAAATGTGGTGCAAACCAATAGGGCGGTGGTAAACTGGAAAGAAGCGATCACCGTAAATGGCTTTTCTATAATGAAGAATAAAGAGTCACAATTGCAACTTGTCAGAATGGAAGATTGCAAAACTCTTTTTAAAGCAACATTAAAAAAAATACATGTATGTAACCACATATGTATTGAAATAAAACTGTTTTACATTGACAACAAAATAATAAAATAATTATATGTGTTATTGACTAGTTAAAATGGTAACATTAAAATTAGTAATTAACAAAATGTCTTATCTTTATTTTCTCACTGAAATGCGAATTTGCATAATATGACAGAATACTTGAAAACGCACATGCGAAACAAGCGCAGATCGTGGCGGTGAGATGGTTCACTGGCTAACAACATGTCGCAATGCCGCTCGACAATCAACGCCTGGTAGCGTACTTCCTACTCGCAGCACGCAGTATAGCCAATCAGACTCAAGGCACAGACTCATACAGCCAATCAACTAGTAGGTACTCCCACGTCAAAGGAACAGCCACGCCAGTTTATTTATGTGATATTCTTAGCGACTGTGCAATATTGCGAATTCATTTTAGGACAGCTAGACTTCTAACAAATGTACATTTCTGTTATGTCCGCAATTAAAGCACAGATTATTTGACATTCCCAGGTAAACTCTGAGCTAATTACAGACCTACTAGGAAGCAAACAGAATCCCGTGACACCTGGTCTGAGGTAAAACTGGTTAAACGCTGGAGTATAGGCCATTCACGGTTACTTCACACTTTTCTGAAGCCCTGCTAAAGTTCTACTTTTGGTTACCGATTAGGTATCCTTCCGCTACATGTAATCATAAACACGGCAATGTGACTAATACGTTTTAATTGCCACAATGCTTTGTTTACTGTTTTCAGGTGTTAAAATAATTCTGTCATATTTCAAATATCAGTTCGTACGAATGTTCACAATCTAGGCCTCTAACCATATTTAGGTCCGTTTTATAACTTTTTACAATGTCTGTATTGACGATAGTTCTTACGTTTATTATTTTACATTGTAAACATATTTTAAATATACACGACATAACACATTACACGTAATACTCGTTAATATTATGCCGCTGCTTTGTTTAACCCTGTTACATCTGCGGGTGAAAGAACTGTAGTATTTTAACCTCATTATTTATATATGATGGATTATTAATTTAAAAGAACGGTCTCAGTTGGAATAAATATTAACACGAAGGAACAAACAGTCCAACAAAAAGACACCGTAAATTCAAGCACGCAACTCGTGTCGCTTACATTTTGTACGTAGCAGTGACAAACTTAAAAAATAGTGGTGAACATTCACACAAATAGGCCTACCGTGACATTTGTTCCGCTCATATTTCTATGCATTGGTACTTATTGTTTGTTAGGTTTATTTGCTTATTTATTTTAATTTATTGATTGTTGGGATTGTGGCAAACAGTCAAATTACAGAAACGCAAGCACGTTACACAATTGTGTTCAAAATACCTAGGGCAAAGTTACGTTGTCATAAACAGATGTGACCTACAAAAAATTAATTTTGTCATTAAAACAGTTTACGGTTAAGAGGTATAAATGTCGCACGTCCAATATTTGCAATCACTTACAAATTAACCCAACGTAACATAATGGCCACACTACGTTTTCACACAACGCACGTTACAGTGTATTTATTACTGCCGTAGAAAAACAGATATATCATAACACAGTACCTTGCCTAGGTAGGTGTAAAAATCACAACTTGTACAAACTTGATGTGGTATGTTTCAGTATTTTCCACAAGAAGAGAAATTAACGCTTCTCTCTTTTCTATGAGCAACACGACAATGACGCCATCGCCATGTCAATGTCACCAGTCGTCACTTCTGCCAACTTTGGATTTGTAACCGTCCTGCCATCACATCTAAATACATTACAATAAGTATGCAAACAATAAAATTACGTTTCAGTTGCAAATTACAAATTCAGAAATTATTATTTTTGCAGTAATAAGTATAACATATGCTAAAATTTAAAACGTGTATAATTTTCCTGCTACTACTAACGGTGCGAATATTCCCAAGAGAGACAGAGAGAGAGAGAGAGAGAGAGAGAGAGAGAAAGCGACAAGCTCCGCTACACCTATACGTTTCTTCCTCAGACAAAAATAAAACACCCTGTCACTAGAGCTGATGTTATTAACAGTAACAATTAAGTATGTTTCTTTCTGTGCTACCTACAAATTTAAATATAACCATAGGCAAAGTTTAATTTACAAATAACATAACAAAAAAAATAGGTTATAACAATATTTTATCTGTTAACTATTTCATACTAGCCTTATTCAACTCATCGCTGCTATTTTTTTTTTAAATTCGTTTTAAATACGATATAAATATTACAAATTATAGAAGATACTAAGTTAAAGTTTCATTTATTCAAGAATAAAATTTGTTAAAGTTTATTAGACTTTTATATATTTGTGTTATACAAGTTATTTAAAATACTGGTTCACATGTTGGTCCTAGGGTGATTTTTCAAAGGTTCGTTTCAAAACATCCGAAGAAACCGAGAATGGACAATAGCAGCTAATGTACACAAAGCTGAGGTTCGGAAATACATAGTAGGCCTACTGTGAAGTCTATCCTACAGGTGGTTTCCCTAGGTATATTCTATGATTTATATATATAGGTATATATATATAGAGAGAGAGAGAGAGAGAGAAACTTGGAAAAAAAACTTCATTATTTGAAGATAGAATAGACTTCAAAACACATGCAAATTTGTATTGCTTTTATCATTTGAATATAGTTTGTTTGACTCACCCCCGACCACTTTGGACCAATAGGAAAAAAATTACCATAAGACGGTCCAATCACTTCCACACATATTCAAAAGAAAACTGGGGCCGCGGTATCTCAGCGGTCAGGCTGCTCGCCTCCCACCAAGGCGAACCGGGTTTAGTCCACAGCCGGGTCACTCCCGGGTATCGTGCCAGATGATGCCGCTGTACGGCGGGTTTTCTCGGGGATCTCCCGTCTCCCCCTCCTTTGCATTCCGGCGCTGCTCCATTCTAACTTCATTTCACCCTCATCAGCTCTCAAGACCTCGTTGTTAAGAGCCGCGAAAATCTCTCAACTTAACTGAAAGGAAAACTGTAGCCTCATCGTTGCATAAGCCAATAAACAAATGCACCAACTCGGACGTATATACGACGTGTCCTTGCTTGTACGATACGATCTTTGTGAGGAGATTCCCAATGGATAAAGGGACAGTAAGTATACTAAGTACAGTCTACAAAAATCCATACATAGTGAGCCTGAGGGCATTAACAACGACACTATAAGCCGTTGTCTGTACGACAAGCTAATAAATGATTTCTTTATACGTTTTTGTTTATAACAATATTACCTTTCGTTGCAGAAAAGAAATAAACATTATATGAGCTGCTTTTGCTCACAGTAAAGAAATATTAATTTTTACCAAAGGTAACGGTTTGACGGTTTTCTGTCGTACATTGCGTAACTGTCGGTGGGTAACTGTTGTCCCAACGCAAACGTTCGTAAACCAGTAAGTATATATTCTGCAGTTACGAAACTGCAGCTGAGCAAGTTTATAGCCCCCCTGCAGACGTTAAATGTCATTCTGAAGTTGGGTGATTGTCCACACGACTAACCTCAATTCTTGCCAAGATGTGGCATTCTGTCCCATGTTACTAACTCACACAACTCGCCTATCAAAAGTAATCCGACCGCAAAGACAAAAAGTGGTCGTGTGGTGCAGGGCATTAGGTAAACGATACATTGTGTGTGGGATCGAATATCGGAGCCGCCATAGTTTTTTTGTAAGTATTATTTTTAAACATTTGCTACTTCTCTCTTATTTACAAATTACGTTTGATTGTCAGAGCACAAATGTTCATTACAGTGTAACTGATGATACCACAAAAAGCGTCTGCTGAACTATTGTAAAGTCAATATAAGATTATCATATGTATTACTATGTAATTCAAATAAAAATTATGTTTGTGGCAAGGCTCCTTTAAAATGGTTCATATTGAAACAAATTTTTCTTTGCGGCAACAAATTCTGTGTATCAGCAAAGAAAGCGTCCTAAACAGTGTATCTTCACACTTCTTCAATCAAACATTAGAAAACCCCCCTTTGTACGGGTGCCTGGTTGTTTCCTGATTGCGTTATGTATCACAAAAGTTTAATACTTTATTAAAAAATACATTTTATAATTAGTTAAATTCAATTTTTCCTTAAATTTAGCTATAAATTACAATATTTCATTTAATTAGTATTGACAAAAACAGGGAGACAATATGTGTATTGGTAATGCCTAAGG
>NQII01009334.1:32147-44478 GCA_002778355.1 Clitarchus hookeri | reverse complement strand
GGTCGGACTCTGGGTGGCATTGGTTGAACCTTCTGCTTGGAAGGAGATCTGGAGGTGGGTGTTTGCCTGGAGGGCTGGGCCTGGCGTGCCGGAAAAAGTCGGTAGAAGCTGCCGTGGAACGCAAGCGTGCTGACCTGCCCCAGGTGCTGGTTTCGAAGGGTTGATGTTCACTAACGAAAGGTCGACGGTCTGGTCCGCCTAGTAAGAGGACTCGTTTACAAAGTGGGTTTGTAGAGTGGGGATAGCACTCGGCTCCATCAAGGTGGCACATACGGATTCAACTCCGTACTCTGCTGTTGACAGGTGAGGTGGAACCACCCTCAGGTGGAGAACATCCACCCACTGCTATTGGAAAGGGCGTGATCTCTTTCTATTGGGAGTATTCAACTACTCCCAATTAATTGCTGTGTTCAAGCTCCAAATAGACATGTTCTGGAACAATGCCTGGCTGAGTGCACCTCCACTTTATGATAACTGACGTGAATATGTCTGCTGTGACATTATATGCCTGGAAGTTCTGAACCTGAGGTGCACTCGTAATATCAGAGCTCAGAATGGTGTCTCCTGTTATACCCTAGGGCTCAGGCACAGGAGGAAGGAGCTCTGTCGAACTCAACCCGCTGCACGAGATTGCAGTAAACATGTGACCACTACCAAGATGATGGCCTGCACCTACCAAGATGGTGGAATGAGTATGGGTTGAGAGGAATGTGGGAGGCCTCCGGAAATTTATTTTTTAAAATAAGTTTTTAGTTGCATTTAAAAATAATTTTTAAACAATTATTTAATACTTTTTATATAATTTTTATATATATTTTTTGAAATTTTAAGATTTTTGGACTTTGATTGTTTGGGTTTTGTGGGTTTTCAAGGTCAAAGGTCACCGGGGTCAAGGTGAACGGTAACCGGGTTTAAGNCCAGAACGACAGAGCACGAACAGTTCAGATGCTCCGATCCCTGGTCCCGATGTGCCAAAGTCTCCATAATCCCACTACTATCGTGATATTTGTGAGTGTGCACATGCAAGGCTTACTGAAACACCTCTGAATCCTCATACGCCACCGAATGGCTTTGGTGTTGTGAGACAGGGATCATAGATTCACATAACTCACTGAGTGTTTGCAAACATCTGAAACACCAACACTTTGGCCACAATTTAATCTGATTTAACAAATGCTCATTCTAGATATACCAGGCCATGCTAAAAGTTAAATTTAAGCTTAAAATCCATTATTTTAAAATTACTACAGGTTTAAAGGTCATAAAAGTGTGTTGTACATACACTGGAATATACATGCTTTAAAAAGTTTTGCAAAAGTTGTTTTCCAAAGACAACATCTCTCCTTCAGTGCAGCATATGATTAGCATTTCAGAGAAATTTGGTTCAAAATACCTGATTTCAGCACCTTGAACTGTATGTAGGCAGTGCAAATTTTAGAAATTCCCTACATAATACATTGTTTTGTTCTCTTTCCTTTTTTTTTGTGGGGGTTTTAATTTTTGAAAATTAAATTCAGGTCCGTAACATGGAATCATTGTAAGTACAAACGTACACAACACAAAAAATAAAAAATACTTTGATGAAGCATGTACTGGCAAAGGTGCAATAAACAAGAAATGCAGTTGGCACTCGCCGCCTGAAGAAACTGGTCTAGCCTGCACCACGTCGCGTTCGCGCATGCGCGTGGAAGATGCGTTTGTCTGACTTTTGTGCCCGTGTGTTTGTTTGCGTATCAACGAGTGCCGCCTTGTGAGCACTTGTGTCTTCTGCCTCGTGTTCGAAATTTAATTACGGCGTCTTCCAATTGACTCCCAGTGCGTTCTGAAAACTAGAAAAGTGCAATCCTCACGTGATTGTCCGAAGTGAGTTCCTGTTTGTCGGCCGTATTTGCACTCGAACTGCCGCACTAACCCTGGAGACGGTGCGGCTGAAATTGCACTCGGTGCGCATTATTTCAGTGTAGTCGACAGGTTTTGAAGGCCCGAAGGCCAGCAGCACACCTTCCATCCTCCCGCACTGCAACTGTACTCGGATGAGTAAGACAGTGCACGGCACTTTGTCCTCTTGTTCTCTTCGAGCCATTCTCTTTTCTTTGTGCCGGTACTCGGTATTCTACCGGTTTTCTCATTTAAAAACCTGTCCTCCTCTCCAATCTGAGATATTCCGACTTACATATTTTGGAAGCCTTTACCTGAATACCCCATTATGGGTCATCAGAAATTCGCTCTTGCCATTTATCGAAGTCCTCAAACCTTCTGTTACATGTTATGCAAATCCTTGTTTGTCATAACATTTCCAATTTCTAAGTGAATGCCCTTTACTTCTGTGATTTCTGTTAGCCCAATTTCTTATATCTTCGGTCTTCAGACATTCAGTAATCACGTGTTGAACTCAGTGCAGTCGACAATTGGAAGATGGAAAAGCGACCGCACTCAGAGCGAGTTCCGGTAATTGGAAAACGCTGCATGTACCCTAGCGGCCTATTCCCGCCTTATCTACACAGAAAACGAATTTCATATAATTCTGAAAGATACATATAAAATGACACACAACTTGTGTACAAATGTACTAGTAAAGAGAAACGTGGTGATTATAACATAGACCCATTTAAGANGAAAATGACACACAACTTGTGTACAAATGTACTAGTAAAGAGAAACGTGGTGATTATAACATAGACCCATTTAAGACCGGTTAGGCAACCAACAATCCTGTTTAACTAAACTAGGCAATTGTTTGGAAAAACATGATTCATCTGTAAATTTTAATTTATTGAAAATAAACTCTAATAATAAGATTACAATTTTTTAGCACAGCCATGGAACGTCCCACAAACACAAAGGAGAAAGAAAATTTAACTTTACGTTGGCAATGATTTGTATGGAAAACACTAGCACAGTCCAGACAGGCTGTATTAAGCTCGTGCATAACATGCCCTAGCAGAACAACAGCCTGGTGGGCATATACTTCCACCAGTGATCAGTTGCTGCAGTGTTCTAACAGCGAAAAAAACTTTTAGTAAGTTTTGTTCTTTTAATTTTTACATTACTTACACTTAGAACCAAACATTTGTACGTATTTGACGATTTTGTAACCACATTCATTATTGTTTCTTACACAATAAACATTATAATTACAGTACAGTCTGTTTGCACTCAGCTAAGCAAGAAAAGTCTTTACTTCCCCAGTACTCCACAGAGCAAAAACTAATCTTGCTAACATTCCAATGGAAATAAATTTTTAGTGTATCTAAAAGATCTTATGAAAATATTTTACCTATCATTCATAAGAACGCTTGTATTGTGGAACCAAATCAAAGAATATTCTAATCAACTGTAACATTTAAACCAAAATATACATGCCTCAAATCAATATCACCTGTTTTGATGCTATTCTATATGAGAAAACAGAATCTTCGCAATCTCAGCCTAATGATCCATAAAAAAATGTATAATACTATTCTTTTCAATTTTTTCTTATATCACACAGATAAAGAAACAAAACCTAACAACATTCACTCGCCAAAGCACTTGAATTCTACTAGGAGAAAAGATATTAAAACCACGAACGAAAGGAGCAATTAGTGATCTGATCGTAAATAAAACCTACTGGTCCGTGAATGCAGTTACACAGCCAATTTAAATTTTTTATACTTGCAAAACAATTTAATTTAGTTATAATCACCTCCCGTTCATAATACCGTAGATAGTATAAATTATTCTATATGTGAAACACTATAAGCTTATGTCAGTAATTCGCAACACAATAGTTTTTTCTTCTTCTTAGGTTGCAGATCGTTATGTGTCTTGTGTATTGTAGAATAGTTTCAATTCTTCCGATTCGTCCGCTCATTCAGTTGACGTGTTCCGTGTACGTTTTTTTTTTTTTACGCATCCGCGCATTGTAGAACGGACCTATTTATTCTGTACATGGCAGCGTTAATTGTTACATATATGAAGGAGTGCACAGTAAATGCTATTCGCGGTACACTGAGCACTTTTGGAATCCCTGCTTAAGATCTACTTGTATGTAAATCGTGTATTCATCCGCCATATGTAAAATAAACATTGGCATGGGCCTGATCACTTTATTTATGTCACGGTCAAGTGAAACTGTAGAATTATTAGGAAAGTTAATATTTTACAAATTTGCTCATTCTTAAATTTGCGTGCATTAAAAAGAAACAGAAAACAAAATAAATATTTTCACTATTCGCAAATGTTTACACAACATTTTTAACTCAACGTTAAATCGCGGAACTACTTTCCTTCCGTCGTTACCAACTTAACTAGTCGCATGACACTCAGTGTGTCTGTTAAAATAAACGAAGATAGCGGCAGTGGAATTTTTCAAAAGTTGGTTTCAAAAGTACTCATTTTACCATGAATGTCCTGTAGACAGAAAGGAGGCACTAAAGAGGGTTCTCGAGGGTGCAGCTACTATATATTTCTTCCCTCGCAAGTAATTCTTGTGGCGGCAGTTGGGGGGTGGTTGGGCGAAGGAAGAGGAGATCAAGGACGTTGTCATCGGGCCCCGCCGACCTGGTGCTTCAACTGCGTCGCAATATGCTCAGAACATTTTTTTTTTTTTTTCCACAGAAAACGCCCTATGTGCTGTTCAATGAAAGTAATGCACACTTCATACGAGGCCTGTTGAGTGCTTTCAAGACGCCCACGCACTTTTCGGAGCACTCCAACATAAAAACTAATTTTTTTATAGAGCTATATTTCAAAATTTACGATTCAGATACATATGTAAATGCCGAAGGGACGTGCATTGAACTTTTGTGCAGACGTCCCATCATAGCTCAGAGCCCCATATGTATACGCGGCACGACGAGAACACTGCACGCCACTTCATGTCTCTGGGCGTAACGACGACTGCTGACGGCCACACGACTTACAGTAGATATGCCCTGGTGACCCGGCGGTCTTCTAGTCGCCGTGGTTCAACAAGGTAGGGCGTGGTCAGTACTTTGATGGGTGGCCGTACGAGGAACGCCACGTAGCCGAAGGTAGGCCCGCTAAGGGTCATCGCGTGAATATGAAGGAGGCGAGATCGCATCATCCGCGGTAGGGTACTCCATCCAACCCCTGTCCCAGACTGGGGTGCGAGGCAACCCCTGCCCGTTCAACAACGATGGAGCACTTGCGCGCGCGGCAGCGTCGCCTTCTTGGCCTCAAGCGAGAAAGTGCGTACAGTATCCAGGCAAGTGGGCGTCAGAAGACTACCTGAGGCCATGTATAAGCGAGAATGATGAACATAATCGAAGCAGCCTTAAGGGCGACGCCGGACGGTACACGTAAAGCGGCATCGCCTCTACGCAAAATTATTAACTGGCGCGCAGACTTCCCGTCGTGCAGCAAACTGCTGTGGGATTTTGGGCGACGAGCTTATCATTTTATTAGAGGAAAGGTCCAGCAGTTCGGAAGCTATAATCAAGATGCCCATCTTGAATACCGAAGAATAGTTATGGCTCTTTTACTTGGAAAAATTACTTACGTTGGATGGCTTAGCTGGCCATTGGAATGGCACAACGAATCAAAGTTTTGATAAATCACCCCATATATGACGCGCCCGGTTTTCTCCTAAATATGTATTATATCAAAAGCGTTTTATACTTGTGTTTACGTAAAAGTAGCTTAGTTGTTTGTCAAATTGAACATTTACTCACATTTCATCTACAAATTATAATATTTCATTTATTATTAATGCAAATAAAACAGGGAGGAAATAGTTGTGATAGTAATGCCTAGTAAAAAAAATAGTTATCATGCAAAATAGTATTACACTGAGTGCGCACGAACGCGGTGCATTGCCCATTTGGTGTAATTTTCTAGACTCTGTTAAGCTTCGTTACGATGGGGCCGAAGAATATCCTGGAAGAAGAATTTCAGCAGGGCTTCAGAAAAGTTGGAAGTAACCGTGAATGTTGTCTTCTCTGGACGCTGCTCGACCGCCCTCGGGCGGTTCCCAGTTACGCTCTGCGGACAAAACATCCTTGGCGGGCCGGCTGTTACGAATTTGACGACTGTATCTTAAACAGGTTGGAAATTACTAGTAACTATGCTTATAAGCTCACATAGGTCATAAATGACCATGCGAGCATTTTTTTCGCTGTCGGGAGTGATGTCTATGTTATGAATTTGACGGCTGTATCTTAAACAGGTCGGCAATTACGGTCAACTATGCTTATAAGTTCGCATAGAGCATAAATGACCATGCGAGTATTTTCGCTGCCGGGAGTTATGTCTGTGTTATGAATTTGACGACTGTATCTTACACAGGTTGGAAATTATAGTAAACTATGCTTATACGTTCGCATAGGGCTTAAATGACGCTGTGATAATTGATGATGTCGGGATTGATGTCTATGTTACAAATTAGGTGGTTGTACCTTAAACATGTCAGCAATTATAGTCAACTATGCTTATAAATTCGCATAGGATTTCAATGACTCTGTAATAATTTTTTCGTTGTCAGGGGTGATGCCTATGTTATGAATTCGACGAATGTATCTTAAACAGTTCGTGAATTACGATCAACTATGCTTATAAGTACGGCTAGGGTATAAATGACCCTGTGATAATTTTCGTTGCCGTGGGTGATTTCTATGTTATGAATTTGATAGTTATACCTTAAACGGTTCGGGAATTACGGCCAACTATGCTTATAAGAACTCATAGGACATAAATGACTGTGATAATTGACGTTGTCGGAGGTGATGTCTATGTTATGAATTTGACGAATGTATCTTTAAAAGTTCGTGAATTACGACCAACTTTGGCGGTTATACCTTAAACATGCCAGCAATTACAGTAAACTATGCTTATAACTTCGCATAGGGCTTCAATGACACTGTGATAATTGACGTTGTCGGGGGTGATGTCTATGTTATGAATTTGACGAATTTATCTTGAACAGTTCGTGAATTACGACAAACTTTGGTGTTTGTACCCCTTAAACATGCCAGCAATTACAGTAAACTATGCTTATAAATTCGCATAGGGCTTCAATGACACTGTGATAATTGACGTTGTCGGGGGTGATGTCTATGTTATGAATTTGATGAATGTATCTTGAACAGTTCGTTAATTACGACCAACTTTGGCGGTTGTACCTTAAACATGCCATCAATTACAGTAAACAATGCTTATAAGTTCGCATAGGGCCTCAATAACCCTGTGATAATTGACGTTGTCGGGGGTAGTGCCTATGTTATGAATCTGACGAATGTATCTTGAACAGTTCGTGAATTACGACCAGCTATGCTTATAAGTGCGCCTAGGGTATAAATGACCCTGTGATAATTTTCGTTGTCGGGGGTGATGCATATGTTACAAATTTGTCGACTATATCTTAAGCAGTTCGAGAATTACGGTCAACTATGCTTATAAGATCGCATAAGGCTTAAATGACCATGTGATAATTTTCATTGCCAGAGTGCGATGTCTATGTATGCTAGAGTGTGAAGTTTGGTGAGTCGTCTATCCACTGCATCACCACAGACGTGGAATACAAGAGCATGAAATTTGACGCATCGTCTATTCACCGTACCACCGCAGCCCCAGGAGGCGAGTCGTCTATCCACCGCACCACAGCGACCCCCAAGTAGTAAGTCGTCTATCCACCACACCACAGCGACCCCCAAGAACTGAGTCGTCTATCTACCATGTCACCGCGGCTCCAGGAAGGTTGACGCATTCTGCGTCCCTATATTTTATTCGTCCAGAATACACGCTCTGGCGAAGCTCGCAGCTGGACGACCGCAATAAGGATTAAGGGTTTTGTGGACGTGCCGGCAGAGTGACGCCAGGAGCCTCGCAGCTGCAAAGGGCGCTACCAAAGGTTTCTGCACGTGCAACTGTTCCTGCACGTGCAGACGACATCCAGAGACAACGGAAGGCACCGGGGCGCGGACACAGCTGCATTTTGCAGCTGCCCAATGGACACAGAGATCCCACCACCAGCTGCGCCTGTCCCGGGCTTATACAGCAATAAACCATGAGAGCTTTTAGCGGACGTGCGTGCAGAACGGGACAATAAACTTCCAGGCCAGAACCAAGGGACGACGCCACGCCGGCTGCGGACCACACGAGCAGCGGCCACGTGTTTTATGACCCGGAGGGTCGACAAGCACTCCGGACACGTGCAGAGATGGGGCAAGTTGAATATGGTGATGGACGCTACAAAACCACACGAAGGGGGGAGCAACAGGGCAGTCAGTGGAGAGACGTCGAATCAGTCAGTCGCGGATCGAGCAGTCAGTCAGTCAGCCGGAGTCAGTCGAGGATCGAGAATGCATCACGACGTCGACCTCAGTCGGAGGCCGTCAAGCGGGACGTGCGGCGGGAAGCATCCGAGAAAAGTCAGTCAGACTTCGTCAAACGCAGAGTCCTGCGTTGGACCCGGGAAGAAGGAACTTCGAAGCCAGGCGCCGAGACGCCCACCAAGTTCGAGAGCAGTTCCAAGCCGCCAGCCGAGGGAATACAGCGCTGCAGTGTCAGATAAGTAGTTCTACACCAAGTGCGAAGAATCTTCCCCCCCCCCCACGACGCAAAATCGCCGCGCCAAGTATCACGTAATCTACGTACAGAAAAGGGAGGGAGTTTGTCTCGTGAGTTCATGTACCAGTTAACCTGTTCAAGCAACAATAAAACTCGATTATGTGAACTCACACAAAGCCAGTGTAATTTATTAGTAAATTGGACCTATAGACAACAGTGTCGACGTATTTTTACGCCCTATCACTGAGGGCTAGCATCATGTGCTGGCGCCTCACGCCGCAGAGCAGAATCAATACCTACTTCCAAACTTCAGCATTTGGCAGGTATCAATTTTTGGCGCCCAACTGTGGGACCCGCTGAAGTCTGTATAGATGGAAGCAAGGACAAACTGAAGCACCCGGGAGTAAAGGAATCTCGCCCCGAGAGCTAGCACATTTACGACTTCGAGGGGGTCATAAAATAAAAATAAAAATACAATTAACCCTCGGGGGCCCAGTACCGACAATAGAACCGAGAAGGGAGCAGAGCTAGGCAATAAACCAGACGAGGAAAAGGCGGTGAACGGTAACCAGCCAGCGAGACTAAACACAGACGTCAGGGAGGCTATGACAAAACACCCTGTAGCGTCCAGCAATATTACTTTAAGGAGTCCCGAAAAACGAAGCATAAATTAGCGAATGGGAGCGGAAACGTGGAGCGGATGCCAGGTGCGGGCAGAAGGACGTATTAGCGAAGAAAGGAAGATCTATTTCACTGGATGGTGAAAAAGGACGAGGTGTCAGGCAGACAGGTAATTACCGTGCCGACGAACGACGAGAAAAACGAGGGAGAAATTAGCGAACGGGAGCGGAAACGTGGAGCGGATGCCAGTAGCGGGCAGGAGGACATATTAGCGAAGATAGGTCTCTTTCACTGGATGGTGAAAAGGATGTGGGTTCAGGCAGACAGGTAATTACCGTGCCGACGAACGACGAGAAAAACGAAGCATAAGTTAGCGAATGGGAGAGGAAACGTGGAGCGGATGCCAGTAGTGGGCAGGAGGACGTGTTAGCGAAGATAGGTCTCTTTCACTGGATGGTGAAAAGGACGTGGGTTCAGGCGGACGGGTAAACTACCGCGCCGACAAACTACAGTAACCGGAGTGCCGGTGAAAGATAAAATAGGAAAAAGGTAAGTATTAATTCCCTGGATGGGGAATAGTGACATTTTCCGAACAAGCATACCAGTATTTCCGCCCGCCATAAGACCACTCGGATGAGCGGCAGAGAAAAGGGCAGGAAAAATAGTTCACTGTATAGTACAGAGACTGCGAGATAGGGGTAAATGCAAGATGCCAAAACAAACCCAGTAATATCGCGCAGTCGGTGCCCGAAGATAAACAAAATTACAGTAACCGGAGCGCCGGGGAAATATTCCCTGGATGGGGAATAGTGACCCTTTTCCGAACATGTATACCAGTATTTCCGCCCGCCATAAGACCACTCGGATGAGCGGCAGAGAAAGGGCAGGAAAAATAGTTCACTGTATGGTACAGAGACTGCGAGATAAGGGTAAAAGCAAGCTGCCAAATAAACCCAGTAAGATCGCGCAGTCGGTGCCCGAAGATAAACTCACCCGAGAGTGCGCACGGGAGTTTAAAAGGCGACTTCAGCGCCGCGGAACCTAGGGCGCACGGGAATACCCATGTGGAGCGGATGACGAGAAGTGTGACGCAACACGAACGAAGGCGAAGAGAGGCAAGCGAAGAGAAATGCTAGAAAATGGCCGTCTAGCGAGCGCGGGGATAGACGTGGGAGACAACGATGCGAGAGGGAGTGGCCGCGGAGAAAATGAAGAAGGAAGGAAGCGGACTGCATCGGCAGAGAGTCGAACCCAGCCAACTTCAGCGAGGCGAGGCTGTACCATGCAGACCCGACTAATCGGCGGGACGAGACAGCAGCCCGCAGCCGTCAACTGAACGAGAGATGGAAGAGGGGGTGACCTTCCCCCTCCCCCCAGCAGGCGGTCCTATTCCAGCCAGCCTAAGTAAACAACCGACGGGACTTCTCCAGGCCCCGCCTATTCCAGGGGCCATGAAGGCGGCCAGCACCAGGTAAAGTGTCAACTACAGTACACCCCCCCCCTCTTCATAGAGAAACAAAGGCGAGACCGTGCAGAAGAAGATATTTTGTTTACCGAGTGCAAAGTGACCGATTAGTTTCATTCATTTCAAAACCGCAAGTACGAAGTGTGGAGAGGCCTTTAGCCAACTGATCAAGTCAATGTTGTAGTGTAATTATGTGTTCCAACATGCACAGTGAAAACCACGAAAGTCCGCAACAAAAATGGCAGGACATCTGTCTCATTGTACCCGAGCTAAATTCATCAGTAGCAATGTATGCCAGTTACTGATTGTGTGCACTTGTGTGCCTCCCAATTAATAGATGTTCACCGATGATTGTATTCTGTTTACTTTTTGTTTACCACCGTAAAGCATTGCTTACGAGAGTTGTTTACCGATGTTTACTTGTGTTTACCATTGGTAAGTTATGTGTAGAAAATGGGGGAATGTTAAAGTTAGATATACAAGAATGTCTAGAGAGAAAAAAGTTACAGGTTTTTGTGCGCAATAACCTTAATAATGTTTAATCGCCAAAGTTTGGTTAAGTGGCTAAGAATTAATTTTCATATACCTGTTACTGGAGGTATATAGTATGTAAAGTGTTACGGGAAAAAGCTGCCTACTAAATATAGTGTAGAGAACCATATGTGAGTTATTTAATTTCTTAATTGTCATGGCTTATGACGTTGACTGAATTTTATAATACGTTTTTGTTGTATGAGTGGGCCGCTTGTGACGAATATATTTCGCGTAACGATGCTGAGGGTGAGAATCGTGGTTTTAAATCAGGCATTTTATATTGTGTTAAAGTATTTCTACAAGTGAAAAAAATCTGTACTGTCTTTTGGAGTCTTTCGCTTAGAGTTTTAATAAGAAATTTTTAAGGTATGCAGTGGTTTTATGCGGTAAAGTGGCAGTGCCGCGGTAATTAAAATACGTTTAAATTCGCGTGATTTTAGCTCGTCAGAGTTGGTTTATGTTTAACAAGGGTTAGGGTGTAAGGTGAAATTCGAGAGTTAAGCCGCCAGCCGAGATAGGAATATGAGTTNGGGTTAGGGTGTAAGGTGAAATTCGAGAGTTAAGCCGCCAGCCGAGATAGGAATATGAGTTTTTTTTTTACCGCCATAGTCAGAGCGAGTAAAATACCGCCAGGAAGTTTGTTTTGAGAGGCCTACCTGCCCTCATAAATAACGTGTGTTCACGTCACGGCCAGGGCCATGCATGGCGTTGTTAACCCCGAGAAAGGCGCAATTATGTACCAGTCGTTTACCGCTAGGTTTGAGAGTGGTTATTATTGTTACCGATGTTTCACTTCAGCAGTCTCATTATGTAGCAATGGTTACTTAGGGTTTACCGATGTTCGCTTGTCGTTTACCGTTGGCAAGTTACGTGGATAAAAAGGTGTAACTATGTATTAGAATTCGAGATTTAGAGCCTCAGCCAATGTAAGTTGTTTCTTTCGGGTACGAGTCACGAGTCACAAGGTCGGAGGAGAAAACGATGTTTTTTTTTTCGTGTTGAAGGGCCGACCAGCCCCATGAATAAAGTGTGTTTATTTTACCGCTAGGGTCAATGTTGCTTATCTTGGCCCACCATCAGACCGCTGGGGCGGAGCAGTAGAGAGGCTCATGAGATAACAGGATCGTTGTTCCTAAGTAGTAAGGGGAGCTTGCTCGCATAACCTGTTGGCAACTGTTCAATGAGAAACTGTTCAGTAAAAAA
>NQII01009334.1:0-24809 GCA_002778355.1 Clitarchus hookeri | reverse complement strand
GGGGGGGGGGGGGGAGGCGAGACCAGTTGAAAATTAAAAAAATTCTCACTTAGTTAAAATTTTAGTACACAATTTATTAAAACTAAATTTACGTCTATTTGACTAAAATATGAAGCTTCTGGTGTTACACTGTTGTGAGGATGTCTATAAAAACAAATCTCCAACATTCCTGATCCAGGCTTTGCTGTAATGCATACCTATGCATAAAATAGACTAAAACAAAACTCTCTTCAGCAGACGTAACTTGTTTAACAAATGCGTTGTCGTCTTTAGTTACATCAGTATTAAAATTACCGATATTACGAAAAACTGGTCTAGGGACATAATGTCTTCTCCTCATGTAGCGTTGTAGACCCATGGTGACGTTGTTAACATTTATTGAGGTTCACGATCTTTATATACGAGACATCATCTGCTGGAAGACATACCATCTCAACGAGACAGTCGTCAACCAGAGTGGAGTAGTTAGCATAGCACAAGCACCAGTACTATATTCAAGAAGGAAAATGAAGTTTGAATTGGGAGACGCCATCTGGATGTTCAGAAAACTAGTTGGTGCAACAGGAGATGTACATGTGTTGGACATTGTCAATATGTATATTTATATTAATGAAAATTATTTTATTGCAACAAAATGGCTGAGCCCCAGCGCCAGCAGGGAGGTTCACTTCAAAGGTCATGGTCATTTCAAATCGGATCACCGGCTGTATATCTTAGGTTCAGATGACCTTGACAAGTCGTGACGTGTCGAGCGCTACCGTAAGTTCTTATCAGTTGCGCCGGATGTACATCCGCTGATAATTTAACCCTGCAGCGGCAGTTCCTAAGCTTACTGGGCAGTGTGAGCACTGCCGCGGAGTTTGCAGTAGTAGTACAGACCGTCATTGTGCAACAGTGCAGCGCTCGTATATAAAGATCGTGAACCTCAATTAATGTTCACAACGTCAGGAAATAGGAGCCGAGCGTACCCGAGAGTACCCCCCTCCACCACACGCCACTGCTAGATGGCAATGACCAGTGACAGCTCGGCTCAGTGCTTTACGAGACACCTCAGTCTGCGTGTGTTGTTGCATTATGTGAGTGNTCCTAAGCTTACTGGGCAGTGTGAGCACTGCCGCGGAGTTTGCAGTAGTAGTACAGACCGTCATTGTGCAACAGTGAAGCGCTCGTATATAAAGATCGTGAACCTCAATTAATGTTCACAACGTCAGGAAATAGGAGCCGAGCGTACCAGAGAGTACCCCCCTCCACCACACGCCACTGCTAGATGCCAATGACCAGTGACAGCTCGGCTCAGTGCTTTACGAGACACCTCAGTCTGTGTGTGTTGTTGCATTATGTGAGTGTTCACGTGCTGTGAGATTTGAATTGTCGTAGTTGACTTTTGATATAGTGTGATTTGGGTGAGAGAAGATATCGATCAAGATGAGCTCAGTAAAGAAACGCAAGTATAATGATGATTATATCAAATATGGGTTTATTTCTATGCTTAAAGATAATTTCGAGCACCCTCAGTGTGTTATTTGCTATGAAGTATTAAGCAATGATGCCTAATCGTCTTGAAAGACATTTGTCAACCAAACATACCTCTTTAAAGGACAAACCAAATGGGTTTTTTTGCTGCAAAATCTAAAAATTTAAAACGCATGAAGTTGGATAGTACTGGATCTACTGCTCAGTCATCTGAAAAAGTGCTTGAAGCTTCATATGAGCTATCACTTCTTATTGCAAAGGAAAAGAAAAGCCATATTATTGGAGAGACGCTTGTTAAACCGAGACTGTTGAAGGCAGCTGATATTATTCTTGGAACAGACAGTATGCAAAAATTATCTCAAATACCACTTTCAGACAACACTATAAAACGTCGCATTGATGATATGGCCGAATATATAAAAAACCAGGTAGTTGATGCAATAAAACAATCACCGTTTTTTGCTATTCAGCTAGATGAGAGTAGACATAGCACAATGTTCTCAGTTAATTGGATATGTTCGATATATTGAAAACGAAAGAATGAAAGACGAGCTACAGTTTTCTATGGAGTTGGTGACCACTACAAAAGCTGTTGATGTGATGAAAGCAGTGTCAGACTTTTTTGACAAATATGAACTCTCGTGACAAAAACTGATGGGCGTATGCACAGATGGCAAAATGAGCTAAGCGTGGACTTCAAAAAACCAAGCGCTCAAGTAATGTTGGCTTATTTGTCAGACTTCTTTGACTCGTTGAACAGCCTCAACTTAAAATTGCAGGGTGGAGACTCAAATATAGTTACTCATCGTGATGCCATCAAGATGTATATTGAGAAATTGCAACTTTGGAAACGTAAAATATCAGCAAACCCCTGCAGTTATTCAAATTTCACCAAAGTAGTGTCAATATCAGATAAAACACGCTTCAAGGAGGTTTTTGAAGGATCACATATGAAAAGACTAATATCAAACCATTTGCAGAACCTCACTGAAGAGTTCATGAAATACTTCCCAACCACTTGTGACGAGAATATTTACAGATTGTCAACTGACCCATTCAATGTCAACATAGACTCCCTGCCAGAAGCACTGCAAGAACAAGGTTTGGAAATAAAAAAAGATTCCTCTGCCAAATATGACTTTGACAAAATGGACAAATCATCATTTTGGATAAAATACTTCAAAGTGTATCCCAGTGTATCACAGGAAGCTCTTCGATTATATTTGCCTTTTTCAAGCACCTACCTGTGCGAAAAAGCATTTTCAACACTTGTGGCAATAAAAACAAAGTATCGCNTGGATAAAATACTTCAAAGTGTATCCCAGTGTATCACAGGAAGCTCTTCGATTATATTTGCCTTTTTCAAGCACCTATTTGTGCGAAAAAGCATTTTCAACACTTGTGGCAATAAAAACAAAGTATCGCAACGAACTTGATGTTGCTAGTGGCTTGCGTTGTGCCCTTACTAAAACGCAACCAAGAATAGGCAAACTAGTTAAGAAAATGCAAGCTCATCCATCTCACTAACTTATTTTTCTCTTACCAGTACTTCTTTAACTTAAATTNAAATGCAAGCTCATCCATCTCACTAACTTATTTTTCTCTTACCAGTACTTCTTTAACTTAAATTGAAACTTATAATATTGTATCTTGTGACTAAAAATAAATGTTTTGTTTTCAATGTAATACTTGTTTTTTTTTTTTCATATGCCCATAAAATGTATTGTGTAAGGGGGGGGGCGTGGGAGGCTTTCATTTCAACAGGAGGGGGCGTGGTACAAAAAAGTTTGGGAACCCCTGCCTTAGACAAACAGCAAGCCTGTCTCCATATGGTACAGCACGTCAAAATCGTGTATTCTGACGCTCAATCATGGGTTTAAATAAATTCAGTAACTCGTACTCTTGAGTCATCCGAAAATACTGCAAAAGCTTTTACCTGTCCTTCAGTACCTTTAGTAAATCAGGGAATAAGTGATGGAACTCTCCATAGATATCTCTCTTCTTATTAATGCAATGCACCCACACTTTTTTTTTGGACTGTTCTTCACTTGCAAGTAAAGCTATCAAACAAAGTTCTTCCTCCGAGCTACGTGTACCAGAATCCATTCCCCGCAGCACAAACACAGACTACGGGTTCCAGACTCGGCTACAGACGGAGATCGCGCCACCAGAGCTTCACCTCGACCTGCTGCCGCGCCGCACCGCGCCTGGATGCGCTCTCTACCTGCGCGCCGCAGAGGTGTCACGCCGCGTCCAAGTATGCGGCAAGCTAGTGCATTCACGGTCACTTCCAACTTTCCTGAAGCCCTGCTAAAGTTCTCCTTCCAGGATATTCCTCCGCCTCATGCNGTGCATTCACGGTCACTTCCAACTTTCCTGAAGCCCTGCTAAAGTTCTCCTTCCAGGATATTCCTCCGCCTCATGCGAACAAAGCTTAGAAAATTACACCGCACCGCATTCGTGCGCACTCAGTGCAATAGTATTTTGCATAATAACTATTTATTACTAGGCATTACCAACACACGTATTTTCTCTGCCTCTTTATTCATATTAGTTACAAGTGAAATATGAAAATTTGTAGACAAAATATAAGTAAAAGTGCAATTTAACCAAAAATAAGCTACTTTTATGTTAACACACGTGTAAAACGCTTGTGAATGTTACATATTTAGGATACAACCAAACACGTCCTAAATTGATGTTTTTTTTTTCTTTCAAAATTTTTATTCTAAAAGTGTGAAGAAACCGCGAACGGACTATACCTCTTATCGTCTTCGGCACTCACTTTTATGCTACTCCAATCACAGAAGATACATTGAACAAGCATCTTCGAATGAAATTCGTGCAGCTGTTTAACGTTATCGTTAATTTCTCTTGTTAAAAGACTATTTCCTCGCGTGTTAAAACGAACACGCTTATTACACTTCCGTGCAACATTACGAAACAACGATTTTCCAATGTTGTTATTTACACATATCCAAAGACGAAACTCGTATAAGTGTACATGGAGAAAAACAGCTATGTTCCATCGTGAAAATTTTTCCATTGCACATACAACATTTGAGGAGCTTTAATTCAGTTCCGTGTAAACTTATTCTAGAACGCCTCACTTCCTTTCTTGTTCCGAGAAATAATGTTTCTAGTTTCGAAAAACGTTTAGTAGAATGGGTTCGTTAAAATTCTGAAGAGCATTTGAAGATTTTCTGCCCTCGTTGGGATGGATTTCCAGAAGTACGATCCACTCGTAGTTCCAGACTCAGAGAAGGTAAGATTTTCACAATCTACAAATCAAAGAACTATAGCACCTAAATGTATTTGGCCTTTTTAGCACTCGCCATCTTTATAAAGATACGATGATGAATATAAGATGTGTAAGGTTCGGAAGTTTTGGAAAAGTGTTTTCTGAAGCTACGGACGAGAATGACAAATCGTGAGAAATGTTGCCGCGAAACTCGTCGTAAGAAACTCGTGCTAGGACTGAAAAAAGTTTAACTGGGGTTTCATGAGCGAACGTAATAAGTATATATAGTCCATTCACGGTTACTTCCAACTTTCCTGAAGCCCTACGAAAGTTCTACTTCCAGGATATTCCTCCGCCTCATGCAAACTAAGCTTAACCGAGTCTAGAAAATTACACCAGCGGGACAACGCACCGCATTCGTGTGAACTCAGTATAATAATATTTTGCATAAGAACTATTTCTTACTACCAACACACCCATTTTCTCTCTGTTTTTGATAGTAAAAATTATAAACTAAATATTATAATGTATAGATAAAATATCAGTAAAAGTTCAATTTAACCAAAAATAATGTACTTTTATGTTAACACGAGTATAAAACGCTTGTTGTACGCTACATATTTAGGAAACAACCAAACACAGACATAGTGTGATTTTTCTAAGTTTAGATTCTAAAAGTGTGAAGAAATCGAGAATAGACTATAATCACTGTGTTCTACTTGACGAAGGTTTTCTTGCAACATCCAGAATGGAAAAAATGCTTAAAATTTTAATTAAAAATAGATTCATCGGGTTATTTTTTTAAATTAGAAGAAGTAAATTCCAGCAATTATTTTACAGTGTTACAAAAAATATGCATTTTTCTTCCACGTGCAACATAAAAAGTATTTTTGTGACAATTTTTGTAGAGTATGTACTAGTTTCTAATGAGTTCTGAATGATGTACTGTCGGATTCAGTGCTCCAATGGAATCCATACTACTTCTACCTTAAAGGCAATATCTTCTTGTGTAAGCGAATCACTGCTACTTTTTCTCCGACAGGAAACGCGACTCAATTACCCCACTCGCCCTTCGTGTTCTTCACAAACCACGTTATTTTCCGTATTTCTGTAGCAGATGTTCCAAGGATGTGAGCTTCGTTTGCAAAACCTACAACGGTCCTGGACGTTCAGTAGAGCCGCTTGCATAACAACAGTCCCTCCCTTCACTAACTATTTTTTCTTTACCTCATCAAGTTCCTTGCTACGAACGTAGTATCGTATCATGCACACTGTCTGGGGTTTTACGAGCTTCTACTGGCGTATTTGCAAAACAATACTGGTCATGCTTCTTACAAAATAGCACATGAAATAATTCACCCGTATTTTCCTACAGATTAAAAAAAATAAACGTGTGGATTCTGCTCTGCTACTTGAGGGACAGACCGCAGTTTGAAGAACGAAAGATACGAGAGGCTACTGCTTGAAAATTTAACAAGCCATGGGCAAATGCAACTAAAGAGAGTTATGCGGAATATTTATTTGGTTTCTTGTTTAATAGCTTAAATTCGCTTTTCTGTGAAACTGATGATCCCTTGCCCTCCCTTGTCTACTTTTTTAAAGGCATCCGATAACTAGGTNCAATTCGCTTTTCTGTGAAACTGATGATCCCTTGCCCTCCCTTGTCTACTTTTTTAAAGGCATCCGATAACTAGGTTTAATTGTAATTTGTGTCTTAGTTTTGCTTAAACATTTTTCAAAACCGGGTTTGTCGTATTTCAATACTATGACATTTATGGAGGAATAGGGCACTAACCTGTTTAAAAATTGCCTTGTGGATGTACACTGGAGAGCCAAAAAAAANTGACATTTATGGAGGAATAGGGCACTAACCTGTTTAAAAATTGCCTTGTGGATGTACACTGGAGAGCCAAAAAAAACTGGTATAGGCATGCGTATGCAAATAACAGAGGTATGGAACCAATCAGAGTAANGTGCATTCACGGTCACTTCCAACTTTCCTGAAGCCCTGCTAAAGTTCTCCTTCCAGGATATTCCTCCGCCTCATGCAAACAAAGCTTAGAAAATTACACCGCACCGCATTTGTGCGCACTCAGAAACCGCGAACGGACTATACCTCTTATCGTCTTCGGCACTCACTTTTATGCTACTCCAATCACAGAAGATACATTGAACAAGCATCTTCGAATGAAACTCGTGCAGCTGTTTAACGTTATCGTTAATTTCTCTTGTTAAAAGACTCTTTCCTCGCGTGTTGCAGACGAACACACGCTTATTACACTTCCGTGCAACATTACGAAACAACGATTTTCCAATGTTGTTATTTACACACATCCAAAGACGAAACTCGTATAATTTTACATGGAGAAAAACAGCTACGTTCCATTGTGAAAATTTTTCCATTGCACATACAACATTTGAGGAGCTTTAATTCAGTTCCGTGTAAACTTATTCTAGAACGCCTCACTTCCTTTCTTGTTCCGAGAAATAATGTTTCTAGTTTCGAAAAACGTTTAGTAGAATGGGTTCGTTAAAATTCTGAAGAGCATTTTGAAGATTTTCTGCCCTCGTTGGGATGGATTTCCAGAAGTACGTTCCGCTCGTAGTTCCAAACTCAGAGAAGGTAAGATTTTCACAATCTACAAATCAAAGCATTATAGCACCTAAATGTATTTTGCCATTTTCGTACATCGCCATGTTTTAAGAATGTACGATGATGAATATAAGATGTGTAAGGTTCGGAAGCTTTGGAAAAGTGTTTTCTGAAGCTACGGACGAGAATGACAAATCGCGAGAAATGTTGCCGCGAAACTCGCCGTAAGAAACTCGTGCTAGGACTGAAAAAAGTTTAACTGAGGTTTCATGAGCGTGCCGGGTTGCTTTTTGACGACACGTGACGAATTGGGATTGGTTACTTGCGATTAATGCAAGTCCGCCAGGAGGGTAGCTTAGCGAGGAGAGTGCTAATAATTCCTTAGTAAATGTGAATTTTCAAGGCGTCCTATATCACCAATTACATTATGGCAAGGAATACCAGGTAGCGTAATAAGTATATATAGTCCATCCACGGTTACTTCCAACTTTCCTGAAGCCCTCCGAAAGTTCGACTTCCAGGATATTCCTCCGCCTCATGCAAACTAAGCTTAACCGAGTCTAGAAAATTACACCAGCGGGACAACGCACCGCATTCGTGCGAACTCAGTATAATAATATTTTGCATAAGAAGTATTTCTTTCTACCAACACACCCATTTTATCTCTGTTTTTAATAGTAAAAATTATAAATTAAATATTATAATTTATAGTTTCGAGTTCAATTTAACCAAAAATAATGTACTTTTATGTTAACACGAGTATAAAACGCTTGTTGTACGCTACATATTTAGGAGACAACCAAACACAGACATAGTGTGATTTTTCTAAGTTTAGATTCTAAAAGTGTGAAGAAATCGCGAATAGACTATAATCACTGTGTTCTACTTGACCAAGGTTTTCTTGCAACATCCAGAATGGGAAAAACGCTTAAAATTTTAATTAAAAATACATTCATCAGTTTATTTTTTACATCAGAAGAAGTAAATTCCAGCAATTATTTTACAGTGTTACAAAAAATATGCATTTTTCTTCCACGTGCAACATAAAAAGTATTTTTGTGACAATTTTGGTAGAGTATGTACTAGTTTTTAATGAGTTCTGCATGATGTACTGTCGGATTCAGTGCTCCAATGGAATCCATACTACTTCTACCTTAAAGGCAATATCTTCGTGTGTAAGCGAATTACTGCTACTTTTTCTCCGATAGGAAACGCGACTCAATTACCCCACCCGCCCTTCGTGTTCTTCACAGGCCACGTTATTTTCTGTATTTCTGTAGCAGATGTTCCAAGGTTGGAGTAATGTGAGCTTCGTTTGCAAAACCTACAACGGTCCTGGATGTTCAGTAGAGCCGCTTGCATAACAACAGTCCCTCCCTTCACTAACTATTTTTTCTTTACCTCATCAAGTTCCTTGCTACGAACGTAGTATCGTATCATGCACACTGTCTGGGGTTTTACGAGCTTCTACCGGCGTATTCGTAAAACAATACTGGTCATGCTTCTTACAAAATAGCACAAGAAATAATTCACCCGTATTTTCCTACAGATTTAAAAAATAAACTTGTGGATTCTGCTCTGCTACTTGAGGGCCGCAGCTTGAAGAACGAAAGAAACGAGACGTTACCGCTTGAAAATTTAACCAAGCATGGGCAAATGTAACTAAAGAGAGTTATGAGGAATATTTATTTGGTTTCTTGTTTAATAGCTTCAATTCGCTTTTCTGTGAAACTGATGATCCCTTGCCCTCCCTTGTCTACTTTTTTAAAGGCATCCGATAACTAGGTTTAATTGTAATTTGTGTCTTAGTTTTGCTTAAACATTTTTCAAAACCGGGTTTGTCGTATTTCAATACTATGACATTTATGGAGGAATAGGGCACTAACCTGTTTAAAAATTGCCTTGTGGATGTACACTGGAGAGCCAAAAAAAACTGGTATAGGCATGCGTATGCAAATAACAGAGGTATGGAACCAATCAGAGTAACGCGATGAGGTCGGCAGCGCCTATTAAAGACAACAAGCGTCTGGCAAAGTTGCTAGATCGGTTACTGCTGCTACAATGGCAGGTTATCAAGATTTAAGTGAGTTTGAACGTGGTGTTATAGTCGGCGCACGATAGATGGGACATAGCATCTCCGAGGTAACGATAAAATTTGGATTTTCGCGTACGACCATTTCACGAGTGTACCGTGAATATCGGGAATCCGATAAAACATTAAATCTTCGACATCGCTGCGGCCGGAAAAAGATCGTGAACGAACGGGACAAACGACGACTGACGAGAATAATTAAACGTGACAGACGTGCAACCCTTTCTCAAATTGGCGCTGATTTCAATGCTGGGGCATTAACAGGTGCCAGCGTGCGAACTATGCAACGGACCATCATTGATATGGGCTTTCGGAGCCGAAGACCCATTCGTGTACCGTTGTTGACTGCACGACACAAAGCTTTACGCCTTGCCTGGGCCCGCCAACACTGACATTGGACTGTTGATGACTGGAAACACGTTGCCTGGTCTGACGAGTCTCGTTTCCAATTGTATCGGGCGGATGGACGTGTACGGGTATGGAGACATCGTCATGAATCCATGGACCCTGCATGTCAACAGGGGACTGTTCAAGCTGGTGGAGGCTCTGTCATGGTATGGGGCGTGGGCAGTTGGCGTGAAATGGGACACCTGATACGTCTAGATACGACTCTGACAGGTGGCAGATACGTAAGTAAGCATCCTGTCCGATCACCTGCACACATTCATGATCATTGTGCATTCCGACGGACGTGGACAATTCCAGCTGGACAATGCGACACCCCACACGTCGAGAGTGGCTACCGAGTGACTCCAGGAACACTCTTCTGATTTTAGACACCTCCATTGGCCACCTAAATCACCAGACATGAACATTATTGAGCATATCTGAGATGCCTTGCAACAAACTGTTCAGAAGAGATCTCCACCGCCTCGAATTCCTGTGGATTTGTGAACTGCCCTGCAGGATTAATGTTGTGAATTGCCTCCTGCATACCTTCAGACATTAGTCGAGTCCATGCCTCGTCGCCTTGCGGCACTACTGCGAGCTCGCGGGGCCCCTACACGATATTAGGCAGGTGTACCAGTTTTTTTTTCTCTTCTTCAGTGTAATAAACGAAAACAAACTTCACAGCAAAATCCTCACTTTAGGACAGAGGCTCTCAACCTTTTGAGGCCCATGCTCACTGTTATATACTGTTGTATGAGGTCATTCAATCTCCCCTCCCCCTTCTGCGTATGTTTTAAAGTATATTAAATATATTAAATTCACATACACATATATACACATATACACATGTGGTTATATATGGTTGTATACAGGTCTTGTTTTCTGGCAGAAAAGGTGGCGGAACTCATAGACAATGATTGTAAATACCTCGCAACACAAAACTCACACAAGTAGACAAATATGTATATTATTTAAATAATAAAACTTGAAATTAGGAGTGATTTTCAAAATATTTCCCACATTTGAGCCAATCCTCCATTGTCTTCTCCATCCGTCTTTCTTGATTTGCTATTGGTGTCTATGGCAGAGTGACATCCTCAAAGCAGCCACGTATTCACATACTTTGAAGGTTCGGAACTGGTTGGGGGGGACTCAACAATCCTTATAAACATGACATTTTTAATTGTCTCTGTCAAAAGAGCAGCTCTGTCTTTTCTTACAATTATGTTCATTTTGGAAAAAAAAAAAAAAAAAAAAAACCTCTCGCGCTCGCTCAATGACACAGGACTGGGCTGTACTATGTTCTTAAGATGAAATAGCTATTCAGGCTTTGTATCAGGAGATTTAAAAATTTCCCTGAAATCATTGGACTGGAATCTTTTTGATAGTTCAGAGATTTCTTCTTCTCCAAAATTTATTTTTTTCTTTTTGTACCTGTTGGCCAGTTCCTGAAATCTAAAACTGTCGCATACCTTGACATTTCCACGTCACTATTACAAAGTAGTCTTTTCTGGATCGAATTTTTCAAGCTCTCATAGAAAGCACTTGGGGAAATTGTTCGATCGTCTAGTCTGCCTTTCTTATGTAGCACACCACCACAAAACTTCAGATTTGCTGCAGATTTAAGTGATTTTCTGTATGCTGACCTGGAAATTCCTTTATTTTCTCAAACACTACAACAAGGTATTTGACTTTGTAAAGATCAGTATTTCTTTCTTGTAGGTCAAGGCTAACTTCTGATAGTTCTCGGAGGGAATCACACATCAGTCCAAGATCTAAAAGATTCTTCAGCAGATTCTCGTCCATCACACGATCATTTTTGTCTCTTGTCGTATCTTCCTTGACTTCTTAAAAATGTAAAACCATAGCTTCATAAATTTGTCACACTGCAGCGACAGTGTTGTAGCTGGAGGCAAACCACCTTGTGGACAAAATTCGCCCTACTTTCAAAATTTGTGTTTCTAAAGTTTTTGCACAAACCTTAAGCACTCTTGCATTTTTGGAGACGCATGGTATATCACGTATAACTTATCGATGAAAGATTTAAATCTCTATACCACCAACTTAATTTTTCGGCATTATTGACGGATAACTCTAATCTAGGACTTGCACAGTGCCACAGAACAATGGAAGGGAACTTTTCTTTGAAAAGTGTCGCATCACTGCGAGATCCAAACATGACAGCTGCTTCATCACAAGCCAAGGATGTCAAATGTTTCTTCAGAAATTCTTCAGGTAATCCTAGGGAGTGAAGGTGTGACATCAAGCTTCAGAAAATTCCATTCGCAGTTACACATTCCAGTTCAGTCGTCAATGAACAGATTCAGTGGCTCCTTTTTTTCAATAAGAACTCGAAATTCAGTGGCTCCTCTAGGTTTATTTCTTCAATAAGGACTCGGAAATTAACTATCAACATATATTTCTGACTGGCTGATGTTGACTCATCTATACTGACTCATATCTTACTTTTTGAGTCAATGAATGGCTTTACTAACATTTTCCTCATTTCCTCTCCTATGTGACTCATAATATTAATACAAGCATTTGTTGAATGCAATATTCTTCCCACATCAATTCCATTCAGCTCTTGCAAATTTATCTCGTCTTTAAAGTTATAAAACGACTGATCCTTTTTTGCTATCTTGTAAGCTGTATATGGGAAAAAGTCCAGTAGCTAGGCCATGCCTGCTCAAATTGTGAACTTGAGGACTGAAAGGTTAAACATTCAGCAGAGGAGCTAGGATTAGGTTTACAGGCAGACTCTGTTGGTCCAGATTTACTTTCAGTTGGTTGCTGAGGGAAAATAAATGGCTTTTCCTTACCTTCGTCATTTTTTTTTTGCCGAGGCGAAAAACTATGTGGTGTTATTTTTTTTCATCTTTGAGAGATAATATTATAGAACTTACTATGAGAAACAAGATTCAGTATCGGTGACACTAAGACAACACAGCAATATTTATTTACTATACAACCGGAATCCTTATTGATCAAAAAGATAACTGTAAATCGAATTTTCAAAAATGAAAGACGTGGCGAGCAAGCTACTATTTTAATGTCGTCCATCCAAATTAAAAATGTCACGAATACATTCGGAATAACAGCACCAAAACATATCAAGTAAAACGTGAAAGAAAACAAGATTGATGATCTTCCAAACAAATACCAAATACGCGAATGTTTTTTTTTTGTGAAATACAGTTTATCTAACCTTTAAATTGTAAATGACTATAAATAAAATATTGCCTACTTCTACAGTAAAAAGTTTATTAATGGATCGGTCGGTATTGTCAGAAGCAGTCTGATTGTACAAACTCAGTTTTTTTTCACAATAAGCAGTATGTAGCAATTGGATTTGCCATTTGTATGGAAAATAAACTGCTTTCTTTCCACTCATTTTTGTCTCTCTATAGCATACAGTCAGTCCCCTATATTGTGATTTTTTTGAGAGGTAGTAATTAAAAACGCCATATTGGTGACATCTGCCGATTTCATGTGAATTTTATAGTAGCATTTGTAAACTACTGCTGCAGTTATCATATCGTATTTTATAATTTATGTTTATGTTTTAGAGGTAGTCGCGCTCCTCCAGGAATGTGGTCTTCACTGCTGAAGATAGTGTTGTTGGGGCAAACATTTATATTTCTTCACTTTTAGAAAGGTTTTTTNTTTTTTTTTTTTTTTTTTTTTTTTGCCTTAGAGATAGATTTTCGTTTCTCGCGAGCGATTCTGTACGCGCATGTTTGCTTCCGACGCTAAAATTTGCTTCTGCGCAAACCATTGCTTCAAGGAATTAACTTCGCGAGATTTTGATTCTGCCATTTTGTCGCAAAACATTTTGTTTCGCAACGAAAATGAGGAAATTAGTGTTGCTTAAGTTTACTCCTCTGTATGTTTATCTCTCGGCGATGTTTTTTTCTCAGACAAATTCTCATTGATATTCTCATTGATTAGTGTTTTTTTGTAAACAATGCAATATAGTGAAGTGTGAAATGTAAGCAAACGCGTTATGATTGGTCCCGTTCAAACTTCCTAACCAAGCAAAACCTAAGAAAAGGCGCCACAGATTTCACTAACGTCAAGCCAAAAAAAATGCAGACACGACAGAATAATGGCGCGAAGAAGCCACAAAACTGCTGGAGTATCAAAACATCAGATTAAGAATGATTGCAGCAAGTCGACGGGGCATTCACACAAGACGCCCGGCAACAGCGAAGATGCTGATCCAAGAGCATTTCAGGGTAGTAACACAAAAAACCGAAACAACCCGCCTCCAAAGCACTACGGGAACCAATCGGAGCAAAGTTCGTCAACGGTCACGAAACAGCCAGCCTCCAAAGCACTACGGGAACCAATCGGAGCAAAGTTCGTCACGGTCACGAAACAGCCAGCCTCCAAAGCACTAAGGGAACCAATCGGAGCAAAGTTCGTCACGGTCACGTGGTGGGGCGAGAAATGTGAAATAGACGTCAACGGCCAGGACTGGGGGTCGTCTACTACGAACATCAGACCAGACAGCGGCTGTTCCTTGGGCTGCTTCCGTCAGATGGTCCGGGTGCGAGGCTGGGGTAAGTTCCCTTCCTTTATATGTGATCCTCCTTAACTGACAGCCTTCCTTAAGTCCTTCCCTACCACTTCCGTTGGACTTAACTTTAATTGAATATCACTGTATACTCTTCTAACTTTAGATCAAGTAAAGTCTTTATTAATCATTTCAAACAATCCTTTTAATTATCTGAGCTNACTTTAGATCAAGTAAAGTCTTTATTAATCATTTCAAACAATCCTTTTAATTATCTGAGCTTATCCTGTTTTCCTTTAACTTAACCTTTCCTAAGAGTGTTATGAGCAACCAAGGCTCGTAACAAATGGTGAATTCCCCGTCGACTTGCTGCAATCATTCTTAATCTGATGTTTTGATACTCCAACAGTTTTGTGGATTCTTCGCGCCATTATTCTGTCGTATCTGCAATCGTTCTGGCTTGGCGTTAGTGAACTCCGTGGCCCTTTTTCTTAGGTTTTGCTTGGTTAGGAAGTTTGAACGGGACCAATCATAACAGTGTGCAGTAAAACAGATTAAACAATCGAATTGCACTAAGTACTTCAGCAGTAATTTACAACATCCTTACAATTGTCACAGATATACAATATTACATACGTATTTTTTATCGTTGATTTAAGACATAATTATGTTTCACGGTAGAAATTGTATTTAGGTTAACGTTTATAGATATGCAGTTGTTGTAGGTTACTTTGATTTAGGCCTACCCTAATATATATTTATTTATCCCACTATACAATTCCCGTTTTAATTACAGAACATTTGTGGCATGTGTTTCGCTTTCAGCTGGAAAATTAATTTTTGCAAGCATTACTCCACTGCAGAAAACTATGCTTATATAAGTTTTAAATTGTTGCATGATTAATAAACTGGTTTTTCAAATCATGGACACAACCACGGACCCATTCGATTCACACAAGTGGCCTAAGCTAATTTTGGCGCATGACAATACTGGTGAACACAGTATAAAAATCTACTGAATAACTTGCAGTCCTTGAACTTGTTCATAATTATTTTGCATACGTGCCATTTAGATTTTTGCGAATAACATGACGTGATTTTTTTTTTGGGTGTGCAAATGTTTCTTCCTTGTTTACCTTGATTCCATGCCGCGTTCAGAATAATAGGTACTCTCGTGCAAATGGGGAAGAAACTTTGATTTAGAGGTTATTTAAATTTATTTTCATATTTTTGCTATATAATTAATTTTAAAAGTAGCCCTACCCCTTTCGTGAAGCATGAAAAATAAAAACACAATTTTGGGAAACAAATCTGTAATTTAAAATACCACTCCATTTTGTCCGATTCCACGTTTTTATTTAAGAACATTTTAACATTTGTTTNCAAATCTGTAATTTAAAATACCACTCCATTTTGTCCGATTCCACGTTTTTATTTAAGAACATTTTAACATTTGTTTTTATTAATGGTTCTAAGCTTAAAAATGTCGATACCATATTCTCAAAAACACTACACTACAACAAAAGACGATATAATATTTTGTACGTAATATGTTTTATTATTACGAAACATTATTTACACATAGCACGTCTCAACCTTATATTTCCTGCTGCCTCTGTTGTCTTCGAATAAACATTTGGCACTCCTCATATCCCATTACACAAAATAGTATTCGAAAATTCATCTCAGGAATCAATTGTGAATCNCAAATCTGTAATTTAAAATACCACTCCATTTTGTCCGATTCCACGTTTTTATTTAAGAACATTTTAACATTTGTTTATATTAATGGTTCTAAGCTTAAAAATGTCGATACCATATTCTCAAAAACACTACACTACAACAAAAGACGATATAATATTTTGTACGTAATATGTTTTATTATTACGAAACATTATTTACACATAGCACGTCTCAACCTTATATTTCCTGCTGCCTCTGTTGTCTTCGAACAAACATTTGGCACTCCTCATATCCCATTACACAAAATAGTATTCGAAAATTCATCTCAGGAATCAATTGTGAATCAATTGCTAAACCATTTTACGTGTTGCCGCTAAATACGTATATGCAGTTGTTTGAAGAGGTCATCCACATTCCGTCAACTACCAACGATAGGTTATGGTTGTCACCTGTATATTTTCAGATTACACGAAAGAAATACTGGCACACATTTCAACGAAATAAATGTATGTGAGCGATGTTATGAGTTGCAGAATTATTCAACGGTAATTTCGAAACCACATAGCGTATTTATAAAAAAACAGCACGACAAGAAACGCAAACNTTGCAGAATTATTCAACGGTAATTTCGAAACCACATAGCGTATTTATAAAAAAACAGCACGACAAGAAACGCAAACGATCCGTCGACTTTGCGAGGCCTTCGAGGGGTTCGCGCATGTTTGCTTCAGATTTTACTTCACTTTTGCGTCGACGCACGGAAGCGTTGACGCAACGTCGGCGGTACAGAATCGCTTTCGAAGCAAAGTCAACGCAAAAGCGGTTCGCACACGCAGCAAACTAGCGTTGGCGGTGCAGAATAAGCCCGCTGGTTATACACATACGGTATGTAGACACACACACACACTTTGGGATTAGGTACTAGATTAACATTGCAATTAAAACTTCACAGTAGTTTCATATCGTTAATATTTTTCTCTCACAGTTTATCACACCTCCCTTTCACTACAAGCATAACTAAGAACCTGTCTTAAAACGAGCAGGAATTTTCGGTACGGGTACTAAAATCGGCGACAAAAGGTCATTTTCTAATGATAGCCTTTTGAGAGGTTGGTAGCAGGTCTCGCGTATCACTAAATGGTAATGCCGCCTTCCACCCCGGAGGCAGTANATAGCCTTTTGAGAGGTTGGTAGCAGGTCTCGCGTATCACTAAATGGTAATGCCGCCTTCCACCCCGGAGGCAGTACTGAACACGGTGTTACCAACTTCGTGACAGCAACGTAGCCACGCATAGGTACCCTCGTCGGAACACAAGGAGGGCACATAAATAGAAGATGGGACCTAGGTTCCTGGGTATACTTAGAGTTTACTACAGAAAGCAAATTATAGGGGCGTGCTCCTGTTCTACTTATTACATTAACGTAATAAATAAGCAATNAGAGTTTACTACAGAAAGCAAATTATAGGGGCGTGCTCCTGTTCTACTTATTACATTAACGTAATAAATAAGCAATGGTGTAGATCAAAATGTATCAATCACAACTCGACAGTTAGAAAATTATATATTACCAAGGAAATTTCTTAGGAAAGGAAATTAACAAAAAAAAAATATATATATATATATTTTTTTTTTCTTTTAAACACTTTAGTTCTATTTGAACATTTTTTGCTACNTCGACAGTTAGAAAATTATATATTACCAAGGAAATTTCTTAGGAAAGGAAATTAACAAAAAAAAAATATATATATATATATTTTTTTTTTCTTTTAAACACTTTAGTTCTATTTGAACATTTTTTGCTACAACAAGAGTATCATGCTGTAATCTCCATATATATATATATATATATATATATATAAACTTTTATAACATAAGTATTTTAATTCTTTTTTTTAAGAATATTCTACTTGCTTCTGTTTATATTTTGAAAAACTATAATATTAATTTTATTTTGGCCAATAAATATATCATCTAGTAACCGCGATCACCTCTTTTAAAATTTACATTATAAAAAAAACTTTTGAATTAATTAAATTCTTTTTTTATTAAATTGAAAAATGAAGTTGTCGAAGACAAAGCTTACACAAGCGGAAACCTATATATACTCCGGACTTCGTGGTCTCGCGCGACTAATCGATACATAAATCGAAAGTCTGGGAAGAAGTATAATATATCACAAATAAGTTTTTCATTTAGATACTTAAAAATTAAGACTTTACACAATATTACGTACATTAAAAAATTAATAGACATGAATAAAAATATTTTAAAAACAAGAAAAACAAAAAAAAATTACCAGATAAATATTTAAACCTTACAAAATTTTTCAGATGACAAGGTTTGTTTTACCACTTCAAAGTGAATAAACAAAAATATTAAGCAAAACTAGAACACATTCGAAAAAAAAATGGCGGAACACCCAATAAATAAGAATAGAATTATAGAATAATATATTGACATGAAACAAGTACCAACGCAAATACCACAACAGCGAGGCGTGTTGCACAGTAGAATGCACAGTTTATCTTATGGCGAGTGTTGACACTTCCTAATGGCAATATCTGTTTTCAGAAAATACGCGCCCGTGCATTTCGTAATCAACTGAGTTAAAGGACAACATAATGGACAGTTTTTTCTGCGGATTATGCACTCCTTGAGGTGATTGTTTACAATATGACCAGGGTTAGGGAGAGCATTGTGGTCTTGTAGAGTGAATACTTTAATCAACTGATCCTGCAATCAGGGACGATGGTCCGGAGGATGGTGTTCTTGTCGTATTGCCCTGGATGTGGATCGGGGTAGTGCGGTGACCTACTGTTATTCCAGCTGTACACATGCTGCTGTTTTTCCTGAAAACAACCTGTCAGGGCTAAAAGAATTCCAAAAAAATAAATAGGTAAATTACATCCATGCCAGTAACTACAGTGGGTCACAAATCACTGTCGGCCATGATACTATCTAAATAACCATTACCATAACCATATCCATGAAGATCAACAAGAAAATGTCATTTGATATGTTTTCAAGGCTTAATTTAACACATTTAATTCTGGTCCAAATGATGAACACCAGGATTCAGTCAGTTGCTTCAAATGTGGTTTATCCATTCGTTTGAACGTGTGATCGAGGAAAATAGTTTATTTCCTGTAAATAAAATTAATTAAAATTATAATGATGATATTAAGTGAATTAAATTAAAAAGTACAAATATGTCAACGATGTATATTTATGGTACAAGAATATAGGTTGGAATATAAAATATTTTGGTAGTTCATATTTACTTTACTAGTACGAGGTTGTGTTGTACAATTTTATACAGAAATACCGAAACTGGCAGGACTGTCTAATTTTATTAATTGAAGTGTCACCTAATACAATGAAATTATGTAATCTGGCATGCTGAAGGGTGGATTTTAAATATTTGTACTAGCATTCTCGTCATGCTTATGAATGACCACAGGCTAGTTATAAAACATTTTTGCAAGTTTAAAGTTTAGGAATTCAGACAAAATAATTATGTCCAGTTGTTTACAATAATGGAAAAAAATTAGGGTGAATGTACCAATTNATTATGTAATCTGGCATGCTGAAGGGTGGATTTTAAATATTTGTACTAGCATTCTCGTCATGCTTATGAATGACCATAGGCTAGTTATAAAACATTTTTGCAAGTTTAAACTTTAGGAATTCAGACAAAATAATTATGTCCAGTTGTTTACAATAATGGAAAAAAATTAGGGTGAATGTACCAATTNCTTTAGGAATTCAGACAAAATAATTATGTCCAGTTGTTTACAATAATGGAAAAAAATTAGGGTGAATGTACCAATTACAGTACAGTCTAAGAAAATGTCACGAAAATAATTGTGCTAACCATTATTAAATAGCAATAACGTCTGCTTTCCTCGTTTAGAACTTAGTCAACACACGTAATTAACTTTCATAATAATAAGACAATCCCGTTTAATGTAGTTCATTTAAATATACAAATACTTTTTGCGAAACCAAAATTAGTGTGTGACTGTACATATATTCTCTAATGGCAGTTGCCTCAGAAAACTTGTTTTATGAGCTTACTCAAGTCAGTTTATGTTATAGAACCAGTATCGGGTACTTTAACAAAAAGTATTTCGAACATATGCATTGACGTATGTAATTTTAATGGATAAGGAATATATTTACAACATGGCATCCATATAAATAGTTTATGTTAATTTAGTATATACATATATGCAATACTGTGTAACCAATTTCGACCAAACTTGGCATTCTGAAAGTATCAACTACAAGCATCAAATTTGCAGTTACATATGACGAAAATAACGTTATTGCGTCGTATTTCGCAACAATTTACCGATTCCTACCTAATTTGGAAAACAAGAAATAGTATGGTACTCCATGTAAACTGGTATGTTTGACGCTACACCACTCGTCAGGGCGCCAATTTAAATTGACGGCGCTACTGTTGTGCGCCAATTAAACTTGACACTATTCCCCACCTGTGGCACACAGAGTGGTTCGTAGGGTCGGNAGCATCAAATTTGCAGTTACATATGACGAAAATAACGTTATTGCGTCGTATTTCGCAACAATTTACCGATTCCTACAAATTTGGAAAACAAGAAATAGTATGGTACTCCATGTAAACTGGTATGTTTGACGCTACACCACTCGTCAGGGCGCCAATTTAAATTGAGGGCGCTACTGTTGTGCGCCAATTAAACTTGACACTATTCCCCACCTGTGGCACACAGAGTGGTTCGTAGGGTCGGAGTTAATTCCTCCAGGCACAGACTATAATGTGCCTTGAAGGTTGAGGGTATTTCAATAATGTAGTCTTTTGGTGTTTCATTTTGAAGGATGGATATATTGTCTCGAGTTATAAAAAACATACAGAAACAGTTCCGAGGTGTGGTACTCTAATTTGGCTACTCATATTAACTGGGGGTCACATCGTGGTGGAGGGGGGGTTTCTCTGGACGGCGACTTGATACTTAACTCTGCTGTTGGCGCTGGTATGTGTCTGTGGAGGGTGAGCTCCGGCGATGTGGGCGGCCTTGGCAAGGCCCGCATTTGCTGCCGTCTCACTGGACTGCTGTTCTACTAACANCTGTTGCTGCTGTCTTACTGTGGTGATGTTTTACTGATGTGGCCAGGGGTCCGATTTGCCCCCGGCCAAAATGGCATGGCTGACCTCTCTCTGCGCGGCGATATTCGACTGATCTCCTCGATGGTCTACTGATTACTAACCCCACCCTCCCCGCAAAGAGGCTTATATGCCCTCCATCCTCCCTCCCTAAGTGTCGGCACGTGTTGCCTTGTTTGGGGCGAGGAGGGCGGTGGTAGGAAACAGAACAATGCATCTCAAAAAACATGCCCTGGTTCCTGAAGGTTGGGGGGAGGGGAAGGTGACACCCTTTCCATAGATTACTCTGTCAGCTATTTCTCGGTGTGTATATTTTGACTTAAGGCAAAATACACATGACTATCTTGTGATATCTCGGCATTCAACAAATCTCACAGGCTTGCTAGAGGCGTAGGGGGTGAAGGTGGGTGGGGGTGTGGGAGGGCTACGCATCAGCGACACGTGTATGGCTTGGAAGCGCGTTTCTGCCTCTGCTTGACCTTTCTCTGCAGTGACGACGATTGCCATGTATCTCTCTAAGCCCCTACACTGGTTANAGCTCCCTACTTGTAGTTAATCCTTACAGGGCAGAGCGGGACACGCACAACAGGAAACCACCAGTCACTCAACACATAACACGACCAGAACCAGCACCCAAGACTCCACCACAGACTCCAGCAGTGACACCAGCACAGAAACAGAAGACTCATCAACATCAACAACTACATCAACAACCACATCAACATCAACAGAATAAATCAACAGATGGTATTTTTTACCGGGGGTACTCCCCTTTTTCCGTCTAACAACAATTCAACAAATCAAGACCCTTCAACACCAAATAGAACACCAAATTCAACAAGAAAATTAANTTTCCGTCTAACAACAATTCAACAAATCAAGACCCTTCAACACCAAATAGAACACCAAATTCAACAAGAAAATTAACAACTAAGAAATAAATAAAAGTTACCTTACCAACTAAGTAATTGTAAACACTTTAGAACATTATTAACACCAGTAGNCAACTAAGAAATAAATAAAAGTTACCTTACCAACTAAGTAATTGTAAACACTTTAGAACATTATTAACACCAGTAGAATCAAGACTTCCATTAAATTTAAAAGTAAAATCAATTTAAAACTGGCATTTCAACACAATGCACATATAACAAATTTTAAGGCCAGTATGCATTATGCTTGGAATGGCTAGTAAANAAACTGGCATTTCAACACAATGCACATATAACAAATTTTAAGGCCAGTATGCATTATGCTTGGAATGGCTAGTAAAAAAAAAAAAATATATATATATATATACTAGGCAAATTTAACAATTTGGAACGGAAAATTGTTTTCTCCCAGAACCGGCAGCACTTTTCGAGCACAACTACTGCTTCTGTCGCGTGTGACTGCGTGAGAGAAACGACTAAATAAACGATACAGAGTGGCCCTCATAGCTCCCACGCTTCCCGGGCAAAAAAAAAAAAGAGGGAAATAGACGCAGGGAGGCGCAGTTTTAAAAGCGCGCATCTCGGGGAAAGGGAACTCGTGTTTTGGGGCCCATGGAGACATCGCGATCCGGGAAATGAATATCTCGTTTATCCTATAGGAATAAATAACGGGTTTACGAACTACTCCAGTGTCGCTAGGAGAAACCGTATAGAGAGTTGGTACGACGTATTGTCGACGTACACGTGTAGAGAGTTGTCTGCCCTGGGGGTAAACCATCCAGTGATGTGACAGTTATCTTTAAAATGGTGGCCATATTAACATTTTTTAGCACTATACTATATTTACGAAATCATGTAACGAAGTTTAACCAACCTTTGTAGGCTGGAATGTGTCTATACATGGCTTGATGTCTCGTCGACAGCGAGGTCGTTAGAGACGGAGCAAGTTGCTTGGAGAAATAGGAAACGGAAAGGAATCAGCCATACCCTCTAGTAAGGGGTCATCCATAAATTACGTGTGGCCTTTAGAGGGGGGTGGGGGTCGAGCCAAATCTCACCCAATCTCACGTGTTNAATTTCCGCCGCTGGTGTTCCACAAAGGTCGCTTTTAAGCAAGCAGTAAATGGAGAAATGTTTATTTGTATGTAAAAATTCGTGTTTGTCTCGAACTGCTTGCCTCTTTAAGTAATAGCTTTATTTCGTAACTATTATTCACGCCTTCCAGTGGTTTTTACAAGAGAAAACAGTAAAAATAAAACTTTTTTTGGCATTCAGCATTTATAGGTGAGGTTATTCCAATAGAAAAACCTTACGAATTTAAGTGCAAAATAAATATAACCGTCATCAAAATAAACTTTATACTTTTCTCCTATCCCTTAATAAAACTGCGCAGTAAAGTCCCAAAAATTACATTTTTAACCATTTTACTATTTTTTTTATTCAGTTGTCAAATTTAAGTAAAGTAACGTTTTAGTGCGAAGAACACCGTTTATTCTTTACATAGGTTCTAACGCAATAAAAATCGGAAGATTTTTACACAATTATATTTATGTCATGAAAATTGTTATTAACCCATTTACTTACATACAAAACGGAAAAATCTGGTACACGTGCTACATCATTCCACAACGAAATGTTTTGGTTGCCAAACTAGAATCATTGAGCTTCCTTGCCTGAGTAGAACAAACTTTGTAGTATCACGCTATTCAAGCGGAGTGATTTCGGAAAGCCGAGGATAACAGAAATTAGGACGACTAAACCCACAATCGAACCCACGTCCTCCAGAATGCGAGTCTGCAAGTGAGGCGACTGTAGTTGTATTTCAATGTATTTGTATTTCAAGCTAAAGCATGGAAGCAGACAAAGACGTAACGAATGGTGTAATGGCTACTGCCCAGTGCTCACGAGAAGGCGAGGCTCTGGAATTCGGGCAGGGTAGATGAGCAGGTGGGTAGGGCCGGTGGGCTGCAATGTCGCCACCGTCGCCTCTATCCTGTACTGCCAGTACTAAAACTATTAGTTCGCAGGGAAATTTTCCTTTCACACGACACGCATACAAACATACTCTATAATGTTGTAGGATACGCCTCTATTATTTCTTTTGACAGTAACCTTTGAATTCGCCATTTTATGTGCCCGTCTGCCTGGTGCGCGAAATGTTTTGCATTGTGTTTGAAGTACACCTTTTTAAAGCAAGCTATTTATTGTACATAATCGCAATGTGTTCCCGTACGAAAATTAATCACATTTCACAATGGTTACAATTGTTAAAACATCTTTTACATTATCAACACTAATTTGAAGACTTTCAGTATGGCCAAAAACAACATTTTTAAACTGTTTTAACTTAAATTGTTTTACTTAAATACCTGCGAAACAACCCTAGTGACCTGAAAACAATTTTGATGTCATACATTTAGGGCGAAAACAGTTAAGATCAGGAACTCATAACTTAAAAATACTCTGAAAGGATATACTCTTACCGCTTACCTCTCAAACAGTGGATGTTGTTGTTCGGTGATAATTTATTCACTTTCGAGAAGTGGCAGCGCCAGTTCCGATTCGGAAGAGGAAAATTCGTAGTCAGATGAATCACTCGAGCCACTGGAGTCACGGTCTAGGCATATCACAAAACTGTCTATTGCGTCTTTCACACGAGAGTACTTTTGCCAGTAGTCTGCTTCTATATTTTGGACCTGCGAACAGTATCCTTGCCAGTCTTCTTCAGCGACGGAAGA
>NQII01009333.1:54671-90404 GCA_002778355.1 Clitarchus hookeri | reverse complement strand
AAAAAAAAAAAAAAAAGGGCGGCCGAGTGGTGAAGTGTGGGAGTTCTCCAAAAAACGGAGTTTTATTGGCATAAAAATTAGGCTGTAATAATAATAAAAAAAGGTCCCTGGCGAGTCTTTAAGTTGATCGTAAACCTTTTGCAATATTTTCTTCTAAGATAATAAAGAAGGAAATATTTCTATAGACAGTGCAATGAAAGATTTAGAAGAAGAATTAGGTGTTCCACCTACTTTAATATGTCGAATTTGGAGGTGCACCTCCGAACTTTTAATTAGGCTATTTTGCAGCACCTTTTCGAAGTCAGAGCGGTAATTGAGTTTTAATGGTTTAACAATCATTAAAACTTTATAGAGATATGAATACAAATGAAAATATACTGATCTCCATTTTTTTATTTCACGAATGCAACCTATCAGCATTCTCATAAGGTATGGTTACCTCAACCTTTTAACATTTAAAAGCGGGTTTAAGGTGGGTTGTTATTTTTAACCTTTTATCATTTAAAAGGGGGTTGTTAGCATTTAAAAGCGGGTTGAAGGTGGGTGGTTATTTTTAACCTATTGGAATTTAAATGCAGGTTGAAAATTTAATGTTGTTTTTAACCCTNTTAACCTTTTATCATTTAAAAGGGGGTTGTTAGCATTTAAAAGCGGGTTGAAGGTGGGTGGTTATTTTTAACCTATTGGAATTTAAATGCAGGTTGAATATTTAATGTTGTTTTTAACCCTTTAGCATTGAAAAGCAGGTTGAAAATTTAAGGTTACTTTTAACGCTTTAGCATTTAAATGCGGGTTGTTAGCATTTAAAAGGGGGTTGAAATTTAAGGTTACTTTAAACCCTTTAGCATTTAAAAGTAGGTTGAAATTTTAAGGTTACTTTTAACCCTTTAGCATTTAAAAGCGGGTTGAAAATGTATGGTTACTTTTAACTCTTTAGAATTTAAAAGGGGGTTGAAAATTTAAGGTTACTTTTAACCCTTTAGCATTTAAAAGGGGGGTTGAAAATGTATGGTTACTTTTAACCCTTTAGCATTTAAAAGGGGGGTTGAAAATGTATGGTTACTTTTAACCCTTTAGAATTTAAAAGGGGGTTGAAAATTTAAGGTTGCTTTTAACCCTTTAGCATTTAAAAGGGGGGTGGCGCCCAAATTGGTTTTTTATAACTACTTACCCATCTACGTCAGTTATGTAATGCTATTGTAGCAATAAGAAAACTCGTTTTAGATGCTTAAGAGAAGTACTATAAGCCTATAAAGAAAGCATGTGCAAATGTAACATTTACATGCGATCTAGTTAAAAACATGACACTTAGTNATACTATAAGCCTATAAAGAAAGCATGTGCAAATGTAACATTTACATGCGATCTAGTTAAAAACATGACACTTAGTTATGTTTCTAGCGATATCGAACACCGATCCTTGTTTTTGTGTGGCACCCAATCGATCACAAATATTGAGCACTGCTACTTTGTGTTACTTCCTTCGCTAGGATGACTTTTGAAAACAATATGAAAACTAAATAAAATTAAATCAGATTGTATTGTATCTAGACATGTGTTCATTATAGGTATAAGTTCGAAAACTGTTTCTATCACGAGGAGAGAACTTCTAGATACATAGAGTTGTTCTACATGCGTTAACATAGATACAAAACAAAACTAATTAAGAGGAGAGCTCATGGAAAGAACCAAGTACACATCAGGAAACTGTGATGACTTGAAGCAAAAGTTGTTTCACTTAAAATCTCAATATAAGACCCGTTTTATGAAAGTATGCANGGAAACTGTGATGACTTGAAGCAAAAGTTGTTTCACTTAAAATCTCAATATAAGACCCGTTTTATGAAAGTATGCAAAATAACAGAAACATATGAAAAAAACTGAATAAGGAATGATTTAAGATTCAATTCAATTTTGTCAGTGTGCAGGGTATTAACGTGGTCAACATGAAAATTCATTTGAAGCAAGCTGTGAGCGTACAAAACGACAGAAAACCAAAGTCCTCAGGGAGTCTACACCATCAACTGGTCTAACATATGCAGCTCAACTGAGTTAAATAGCTGCAGGTCCAACTTCACTGGGTTTTTCATGCATAAATCATATGGCAAAACCCACGACTGGCATTCACAAGATACTGTAGGCCTGTCTGTCTTACATGGGGGGATTCGCATGTTCGAATGGCTTTTTTATTTGGCTTATACATGGCCAATCAAGCAGTGGCAAGGTCGAGAAAGTGACAAAGACATTGTAACTGCAAGTAAAGCTCGTATTCAGAGAGAGTTTTGAGAATGCCGTGGTTTGATTGTATGCTTCAGCAATAAGAATACCGGAAATAAAGTAACATGGTAGTGTAAAAACCCAGACCACCCTGCTAAAATCAAAATCATAGATAGAGATATAATCAAGAAAATACAAATAATAATTATTGTTGTATCATATGGACATGATATTGATGCTGGCATATTTTGGGCTTACAGTCGTAAGCANAAATTCATGTGTACATAGTAATGTGGCTTTAATTTCTTATACAGACCATTCTGCTTCTTTAAAAGACTTATTAATTCAGTGGTGTTAACAATTGATTGCGAGAGTCGGTTTTAGATAGAATTTATGCTAGCATGTGTAGGAAAAGCGCTATGGTTCGATCTCAAGTTGTATGCCTTGTGGTAAGTCAAGTGATGTGGTTACGGGCCCCCTACAATTCCTAGATCATCGGTGCGGCCATCGAGTGTCGAACACTGAAGATTGCTATTAATATACCTGTGTATATGCACTTTTCAGTTGCATTTTCTAATGTTGTAGATAACCGAATAAAATTAGTTTTTAAACAAATTAGTTGTGTTTTAATTCTCTTTTAACGCATTGTCGAAAAAATCTGACAGCATTTATAAATAAACTAAAGAAATATATTATTTTCAATAAACAACAAATATATAATATGTCAATTTATGCATTTTGAGAGTATGGACCTCATTGTCATTCGGTACAGGTCGATAGCAGGCAGCGAAATTGAGGAAATAGCTCTACCTAGATGTTGAAAATAGATACCAAAATGGAGGGTGCCGACAGCACTACCTAAACTTAAAAAAAATTACCAAATATGGCTTCCCACTGGTGACTAAAAGGCAGCTCGCCTGGCGGCGTAATCGATTATTAATACACCAGGGATCTGCCCACTGAATCCGCAGGTTCACTATCCTTGGGTGAGGCAGGTAAATGGGTGAAATTTGAAACCCACCCTTTTTTGGACAGTGTCTAAATATATGAATGAATGTTGTCTTAGAGGGCTACAATAACTGCGATAAATGCTGGCCTCAAAAGAAGCAGGGCCCGCATAACCCGTGTTCTTAGTCAACAACGGTGAAGCATGTACATGCATGCAAACTGGAACCCAGGTCATAAATATGGCCTGCGATAAGCTTTGTAATTGCACAGTCCATTATTAAAAGAATTTCGAAATCATTGTATGAAATATGGATATGTGTGGTGCAGATACAATAATGGTACGGCCCAACCATGTTAATTTCAGGACGAAAGGTAAGCTTGGGTGGTGCAGAGTCCATTACGTTACTAATTTCGCAATTATCGTGCGAAATTCCAAAGTTATGGTACACTGTAACATAATTAGGGTACACGAAATATGGGCCAACTGCATTCATGCCATAGTTATAATACATATTATGGTAGACTTTTATGGTACCGACATTTATCCTAAAGGGCCTAACTAACTTTGCAGCGAGGGAGGGTCCGAAGAGACATCCCTTCCTCAAATCCCATTGAAATCGGCCGAAAACTGCGGTTTCCAGAGCGGAGCAAAGTTAAAAACACACCCCTCCGGTCGCCACATCTCCTCCCTGGAGTGGTGATTATGGGGAGGGGGTTGGGTTTGGATTGACAGAGGAAGGTTCAAGAGTGTTCACAAACTTTGTTCCAGCACTCTACCTCTTAAGGGGTAGGCGCTGCGCGCCTGCGAAAACCGCCTTTTTCGGAAAAAAACTTCCGTTCTTGATTAATGATTATGACCAGGGGTCGGCCCGCAGAATCCGCGGGTTCATTGCCCTTGGGTGAGGCAGGTAAATGTGTGCAATTTGATAGCCACCCTATTTTTTTGACATAGTGTAATTGTATGAATGTTTTCCTAGGTGGCCCGCATAACCCGCGTTCTTACTCAAGAACTGTGAAGCATGTACATGCGTGCAACCTGAAACCCAGGTCATATATACGGCCTGCGATAAGCTTGGTAAGTGTAGAATCTATTGCCGAATGAATTCCGAAATTATCTTATAAAATACCGATATCTATGGTGTCGATCTAATACTTGTACTTCTCTCAACCATGTTCATTTCATGCCTATAGGCAAAGTTGGGCGGTACAGAGACCATTCTGCTACGAATTTCGAAATTATCGTACAAAATACTGAAGTATTTGTAAACTGNAAGTTGGGCGGTACAGAGACCATTCTGCTACGAATTTCGAAATTATCGTACAAAATACTGAAGTATTTGTAAACTGAACCATAATTATGGTGCACGAAATATGGACCAAGTGACTTTGTACCAATTTATGGTACATATTATGGTACACCATTATGTTACCGACATTTATTCAAAAGGGCGTTACTAACTGTAAACTGAGGTAGTGTCCAAAGCGACAGTCCTTCCTTAAATCCTGACGAAATCCATCGAAAACGGCGACTTCCAGAGGAGAAAATGTTTGAAAACAGACCCCTCTGGTCGCCACAGCTCCTCCCTGGCAGGCAGAGGGGGGAGGGTGTGGTGGGGAGATCGAAAGAGGAAGGTTCAAAGCTGTGCACANAAGTTGGGCGGTACAGAGACCATTCTGCTACGAATTTCGAAATTATCGTACAAAATACTGAAGTATTTGTAAACTGTACCATAATTATGGTGCACGAAATATGGACCAAGTGACTTTGTACCATATTTATGGTAAATATTATGGTACTCCATTATGTTACCGACATTTATTCAAAAGGGCGTTACTAACTGTAAACTGAGGTAGTGTCCAAAGCGACAGTCCTTCCTTAAATCCTGACGAAATCCATCGAAAATGGCGACTTCCAGAGGAGAAAATGTTTGAAAACAGACCCCTCTGGTCGCCGCAGCTCCTCCCTGGCAGGCAGAGGGGGGAGGGTGTGGTGGGGAGATTGAAAGAGGAAGGTTCAAAGCTGTGCACAAACTTTGTTCCAGCACTCTACCCCTTAAGGGTGGGGCACTGCGCGCCCCCAAAGNAAACTTTGTTCCAGCACTCTACCCCTTAAGGGTGGGGCACTGCGCGCCCCCAAAGTCACTCTTCAACCTTCCATTCTTGATTAATGAAAATTACCAGGGGGTCTGCCCGCGGAATCCGCGGGTTCACAATCCTCGGGTGAGGCAGGTAAACGGGTGCAATTTTAAGCCCACCTTTTTTTTTTAATTTTTTGACAGAGAGTAATTATATTATTGTTGTCCTAGGGGGCTACAATATCTGCGATAAATGCTGACCTCAAAAGAAGCAGGGCCCGCATAACCCGCATTCTTAGTCAACAATGGTGAAGCATCTACATGCGTGCAATCTGAAACCCACGTCATAAATATGGCCTTCGATAAGCTTTGTAAATGTAGAGTCTATTGTGGAATGAATTTCGAAATTATCGTACGAAATACCGATATGTGTGGTGCAGATCTAATAATGGTACGGCCCAACCATGTTCATTTCAGGCCTAAAGGTAAAATTGAGCTTTGCTGAGTCCATTACAGTACGAATTTCTAAATTATCGTACAAAANTTCATTTCAGGCCTAAAGGTAAAATTGAGCTTTGCTGAGTCCATTACAGTACGAATTTCTAAATTATCGTACAAAATACCAAGGTTATGGTACACTGTACTTTAATTATGGTAGGCGAAATATGGGCGAACTGACTTTAAACGATAGTTATAATACACTTTTATGGTACTGACATTTATCCAAAAGGGCCTAACTAACTTTTAGTCGAGGGAGGGTCCGAAGAGTCACCTTTCCCTCAAATCCCACCGCAATCGGCCGAAAACTGTGGTTTCAAGAGCCGAAAAACATAAATGCCCCCTCCCCACAGGGGTACGGACATTTTTTNCAATCGGCCGAAAACTGTGGTTTCAAGAGCCGAAAAACATAAATGCCCCCTCCCCACAGGGGTACGGACATTTTTTCAAAAGGGCATAACTGACCCAACGGCTGAGGAAAGGTCCGAAGACAAAAGCCCTCCCTCAAATCCCACCGCAATCGGCCGAAAACTGTAGCTTCAAGAGCATAAAATCATAAAATGCCCCCCCCCCCACAGGCATACCGACTTTTTTACAAAAGGGCATAACTGACCCAACGGCCGAGGGAAGGTCCAAAGAGACAGACCTCCCTCAAATCCTGGCGAAATCGACCGAAAACTGTGACTTCCAGCACCGACCAAAGTTAAAAACACACCCCTCNCAATCGGCCGAAAACTGTGGTTTCAAGAGCCGAAAAACATAAATGCCCCCTCCCCACAGGGGTACGGACATTTTTTTCAAAAGGGCATAACTGACCCAACAGCTGAGGAAAGGTCCGAAGACAAAAGCCCTCCCTCAAATCCCACCGCAATCGGCCGAAAACTGTAGCTTCAAGAGCATAAAATCATAAAATGCCCCCCTCCCCACAGGCGTACCGACTTTTTTACAAAAGGGCATAACTGACCCAACGGCCGAGGGAAGGTCCAAAGAGACAACCCTCCCTCAAATCCTGGCGAAATCGACCGAAAACTGTGACTTCCAGCACCGACCAAAGTTAAAAACACACCCCTNGTAAACGCAACCATTTTTACTTGGCTCAGTGGCAGGAAAATGGTGCTGTTAGTGCTGCCTTTTATATTAATTTGCTTGCCTGTGTAGTTATCATATAGAGACCTCAATTGGAGATATGTCTTGTAGAGTTAATTATATCAGAGTAGATATGAGCTTTAATTTACAGATTGATTATATTTATGGGAAATATTAAAATAAATTGCAGATAAAACAGTAATAATGTGAAATTATTATGACTTCAACTCCTAATTTTACTTTTATTTGGTATATATCCTAAAATATCAGAAGCAATATATGTGTAGCAATTGTATATAGGGGCCTTCCTAATTTATCTTCGTTACTAAGCCAAAATGATATTTTTTTAAATCCTGTGGTTGGGATTCCTGTAATTATTTATAAATTTGTAAACGACTTTAGAGGATGTACACTGGAGAGCCAAAAAAACCGGTATAGGCGTGCGTATGCAAATAACAGAGGTATGGAACCAATCAAAGTAACGCGATGCGGTCGGCAGAGCCTATATAAGACAACAAGCGTCTGGCATAGTTGCTAGATCGGTTACTGCTGCAACAATGGCAGGTTCTCAAGATTTAAGTGAGTTTGAACATGGTGTTATAGTCGGCGCACGAGAGATGGGACATAGCATCTCCGAGGTAGCAATAAAATTTGGATTTTCGCGTACGACCATTTCACGAGTGTACCGTGAATATCGGGAATCCGGTAAAACATCAGACCTTCGACATCGCTGCGGTCCGGAAAAACATCGTGAACGAACGGGACAAACGACGACCGACGAGAATCATTAAACGTGACAGACGTGCATCCCTTTCTCAAATTGGCGCAGATTTCAATGCTGGGGCATCAACAAGTGCCAGCGTGTGAACTATTCAACGGACCGTCATTGATATGGGCTTTCGGAGCCGAAGGCCCACTCGTGTACCGTTGTTGACTGCACGACACAAAGCTTTATGCCTCGCCTGGGCCCGCCAACACCGCCGTTTGACTGTTGATGACTGGAAACATGTTGCCTGGTCTGACGAGTCTCGTTTCCAATTGTATCGGGCGTATGGACGTGTATGGGTATGGAGACATCCTCATGAATCCATAGACCCTACATGTCAACATGGGATTGTTCAAGCTGGTGGAGGCCTTGTCATGGTATGGGGCTAGTGCAGTTGGCGTGAAATGGGACCCCTGATANTGGGATTGTTCAAGCTGGTGGAGGCCTTGTCATGGTATGGGGCTAGTGCAGTTGGCGTGAAATGGGACCCCTGATACATCTAGATACGACTCTGACAGGTGACAGTTACGTAAGCATCCTGTCCGATCACTTGCACTCATTCATATCCATTGTGCATTCCGACGGATGTGGACAATTCCAGCAGGACAATGCGACACCCCACACATTGAGAGTTGCTACCGAGTGGCTCCAGGAACACTCTTCTGACTTTAGACACTTCCATTGGCCACCTAAATCACCAGAGATGAACATTATTGAGCATATCTGGGATCCCTTGCAATGTGCTGTTCAGAAGAGATCTCCACCGCCTCGCACTCCTCTGTATTTGTGGACTGCCCTGCTGGATTCATGGCGTGAATTGCCTCCTGCATACCTTCAGACATTAGTCGAGGCTATGCCACGTCGTCTTGCAGCACTTCTGCGTGCTCGCGGGGGCCCTACACGAAATAAGCCATGTGTACCAGTTATTTTTGGCTATTCTGTGCCTATTTTCAAATTAGTATTCTTTTGTATATATGAATTTATGTTTCAATCTTGGTTTTTAGTGTATACTCTTAAGAAAGTTTTCTGTGACGTATGGGAGAGTAAAAATTATGTATATTAACAGAAAATATATTCTCGTCCTCTCACATAGGTTTTGTTTAGATAATGCGTTAGTGCGATCGATAAGCGATAAAAAATTTGTATGATCGATCGACTAGCCCTGCAATTTTTGGTAGGAGACAAGTGGTTTGTCCGCTTCATCACATCATGCCAGAAAGCATGGTCCTGTGTGATTTTAGAGCTAGAGATAGTCAGGCTGCGAAATATATATATAAAATATTTCATTTCTATGTTAGTATTTATGAAACCACTAGCATTAAAATTTTTTTGTAAATTTATTAGGTAAATTAGTTAGCTTAAAAGGGTGATGTAATGATGGCCAAAAAATTATATGAGACATCCTGTTGATACTTATTTAATATTTGTAACTTAAATGTTACAGAAATTTTATGTTGTTAACAAGCAATATTTTCTGCTTGGTTTATTATTCCACTTATCATCGAAGAGAAGGAATTTGGGCGATCCTCTACATAAAAGCTTCCGAATCGCTTATTATTATTACTACTTGTATAAATAGCGGTTTCTTCGATGGTATGTTGGTATGGTCTCTCTCGCGGTTAGTTTCTTGTGTATGTTTGAGTGAGCAGCATGCATTTCCCATATGTTTTTACTTTTCTTTCGTTTTATGGATGGATATTAGTAAGGAAGGTAGAGTTTAATGTCTCGTTGGCAGTGGGTTCATTAGATATGCAATAAGTTGTTCAGAGTAGCAGAAACAGGGAAGGAATCGGCAATGGTCTGTAGTAAGGAACCATCCTAATATTTGCCTACAGAAATTTCAGAAAACCACGGTAAGCCAAAAAGCAGGATGGTCCTATCGGAATTAGAACCCAGTTCCCCTAGAATGCAAGTCCGAATGTTTACGATTGTAACACGTCACGTTTTAGGTGAGTAAGAAATAAACATTGTTTCTGAACCACCTCTTGTAATTATTTTGGTTTACTGAAGACATTTTTTTTAAAACTTTGGCACACATAGGTTTTTTCACCTTACACGAAACATCCTAAAAAAATATCATTTCTCATGTATAATTTTGATATATGTCAATTCATTGTCATATGTTAATGCATTCTCGAGGAGCATAAAATATCAATGTGTTTAGCTATTGACTTCATTCAGTCTGTGAGCACTTACATGCAATTATATTACTATTGATTTTTAAATAATTTTTTTACGTCAAAATATAACACTTAATTATGAGTGATTTCTATGTGAAACATCAACAGTTTATTGGAAACAGCATGTCAGTCTACAGCGACAGAAGTAATGTTGGTGGACAAGCATCCTTAAGAGAAACTTCAAAGCAATGATCGGATTCGAAACCAAAGTGTTGTTATTGTGATAAGGAGTATCTCAATACAACTAAGTTACATCAGCATGAATGGTATTGTCGCCGTAGATATACTCACAGTCTACATAGATATTTGAAAGGTTAGTGTTTCTTTGATACTTGTGACCAACTAGATATTCAAGGTGTGATATGTGGTGGTTACACTCTAAAAACAGGTACACTACCACTTGAATTTGAGTGTCATTATTGTCACAAAAAAATTAATCATAGCTGTAGCATGCATTGTCACGAAAGGAGTAATTGTGTAGAGAACCATAAATGCATCAGACAGTTTTGTCTAAAGTTTGGTCGTATCTTTACGATAAGTTCCACGCTAGCAAAGCATTTGGCAGTATGCACAAGCCGTGCGCAAATGGAAATAAAATAGTATGTCGTTTATGTGATCAAGCATTTACCACTCTGGTTTCTTTACACTCACATGAACAGAGGATGTGTTCAAAGAGTTATATATTTAATCTATATAACTATTGGCTATTTCACCATATTTATAAACGTGCTAATGCGCTAAGGAAACATATTTTTATTCCCAATAATCCCACAAGAGCATTTAGTTATTTACAAATCTCTCCCCCTTCCCAGACATCAGCTAATTTAGAAGGGGATATAAGACCTCGACACCAGTGCGATTACTGCAAGAAGAAATTTACTTTTGTTTGCAATTTGCGAAGATATGAAAAATAAACTTTGGGAAAAACTGTCCCGAATCAACATCGTTGTGTTATACATANGTTTGCAATTTGCGAAGATATGAAAAATAAACTTTGGGAAAAACTGTCCCGAATCAACATCGTTGTGTTATACATAGTTTACATTGTGGTCAAACCGTACTTGTTATTAAGGTTGGGGGAATCTCATGATGGTAGATCATGTGGGGTAAATAAAAATAATAAGATATAGGTTACTACATGGCTATATAATAAAACGTCTAGAGAGTACACAAAATACGACAATGTCCGGGGAGCATTGTTAATTTAACTACATCCACTACCTTACTGAGAGCCACGCTATTATATTGTAATTGTACCACATTGAGATGTATCCGAAGGCTGATGAAGTATTACGACTTACGGCGGTCGGCACAGCAGGCTTCTTAGGATGTCCATCTCGGCTGGCGGAGAAAGACCCCTGCTGCTGCTTTGCATTGCCCTCATATCGGCCTGGCATAACGCAACACGGCCTGATTCCCTGGCTGATAGAGGGGATTCCTGCTTACCGGGGTTTGGGCGATGCGAGTCCCGATTGCGGACACTGGCTGTCGTGATTACTGCTTATGGGTGATGGAGTGTTCAGGCAGGTCGTCGAATTAAGGCATGTTCACGCTATCGTAATAACTCTCTCCATCTTATCGACACGAGATGTCCTCATCTTGACAAGGATTTCGGAGATTTTAATTTCGTAATTTTGTATTTTTTGGGCATATTTGTTGGTCTTCGCAGCTGCTGGCAGTGAGAATACGGATTGGGTTGATGCCTATTCGATACGGTAGGATATCTTATGAATTGGAGTCGAAAGAGTTGCAACGGAAGACTCGGTTAGGAAACTGCTGTCGTCTTCGCTCTTGCAGGTGGGCTGTTATGTGTGGTGCGCTACGGCGTTTGTAATGGCAAGTTAGCAGTCGGGCTTTGAACTTGAGTGATGTGCTTTGCTGTGCTATCTTGAACGCGAACGCGGCAGACGCCCTGCAGGTGGTTCGCGATACCGTCAGCCTTTTTCTTCACTAAACTTCATTCATTAGTATGTACGAATAAATGTCTTTAGATCTCTGTGGCTCTGATGAGTCATTTTTAAGTTTAAATTTGTTTATTGTTTGCATTTAATGCTACTCTAAAACTTTAATTTGCAAATATGATTGGAAACAGAATGAATGTACAATAAACAAGCATTAAAGGGTACTGAATATAAAATTGTAATTTCGAAACTGTGCCCCCAACGTTATAAAATATGTATGTTTTCAAAATTATTATAAGCACCTGGAACAGAATTTACATGTAACATATTCAAGACATATACATTACTATCGCATTGATTAATAGATTTTTTTAGTTTTAAATCTACTCAAGTCATATCTTAATCTACGTGAGCTGGTTTGGAAGGGAAATAGGTGGGATGAAATTGAAACACACGAGGTATTTTATTATATTATTTTAAGTAAAATAAACGTGTGGACAGTATAAGAGTGCAACTGCATCCTCATATGGTTCAATTGATTTTGGAAGAACGGAAGGTATACATCGTAAGAATAACTTTACTTTNGTGCAACTGCATCCTCATATGGTTCAATTGATTTTGGAAGAACGGAAGGTATACATCGTAAGAATAACTTTACTTTGATATACAGTTTTAGTTCTAATACAATTACTTTTTTTGATATACCAGAAACAAATTTTGGAGAAATGTACGGCAAAATATTATTAAATAACTAATCATTTTATTAATTTGAATTTTTTTCTGATATATTGCTTACTTTGATTTAATATTCAGATTGATCTGCCATGGAAACAATTTAATTGTGTAAAAGTATATCAAGACTTAACGTTTTGTTTGGTTTTCTGTAGAAAATGTTTTTTCTTTTAAAACAAAACTACTTTTTTTTTTTTGTAAAATTACAATAAAGGTTACTTTTACGGTTATATTTTGAGCACTGGTCTGGCTTTAACATACTAGTGACTCTAAAGTCTTCAATGCACTTTAAATGAATAATTTATTTTCATGAAGANACTGGTCTGGCTTTAACATACTAGTGACTCTAAAGTCTTCAATGCACTTTAAATGAATAATTTATTTTCATGAAGAAAATATCTAAATTCTACTGTGGACGCTTCCCATGAGACAGTTTGGTGTTACATTGGATATACTTGTATTTTTATGCCCAAAAAGCATACAATTGTAAGTTTGAATTTTCTTTTACCTTGTGAGCAAAATCAAATACTTTTATTTTATTTGTCTGAACAGAAATTGTGTTTGAACATAAGCCTAAGCATGCTGAAATAGTTTTATGGGAGCTGCCTACTGCAAATTGTTGGTGCACAAATGCATATATTATGTGTTGCCTGCAGGGTGACGTGTAAGTGATGTGTGTAGTAGTAGAAACGTTTGTTACCTGGTTTAGATAATTTTACGTCTCGCGAGCTGCTTAAAGTGGTAATGAGGATATTGCGGAATGGCTGTAAGTACAGTGCTGAGATTGTTGTGCGTGACGTCATGAAAGCTGTTCTGCTGCCGCTGCTACTAGCGCCGCTTGTGCAACGGCCTCCAGATGGACTTATGACGTGGGACGTCACCGAGCTCGGTGTGGCAGTTGTGTTTCGGCTGTCTGAAACTTACAAAAACAGTACGAGTAAAATATTCATTGGCATATTGTATAACCTTGTGGGAGTAAATACTAGATATTAGATAGTAATAGTGGAACAACATGTATGTTTTATTATGTTTGGTTATTGAGTTGGGTTTTCTGTGTGAGACTGTAAGTAATTTCGAGNGTGGAACAACATGTATGTTTTATTATGTTTGGTTATTGAGTTGGGTTTTCTGTGTGAGACTGTAAGTAATTTCGAGATTTTCTTTTAAAATTACGCCTAATTTTGAATTTATTATAAAAGTTGTTTATTCTGTAGCCAAGCTGTTCCTTATTCTTTTTTATTTTTTGGCAAAGTTAAACTGTAATGATTTAGATTTGAAATAAAATTAATCTTGTTAGTTTATTCAATATTGAGAAATGGGATGAAACTTGCCGCAGAAAATATGGAAATTTAATTTAAATTCAATTTTTGGTATAACCTATGTGTGCGCGGCTATGGAGAAAGTAATATCATGTAGTATTTAAGTAACCTTTTGACACTGTTAAATTCAGTGAGTACAAATAAGTTAAACATAATATAATCATGTACATATTATACAGACTGTTCACATGGGTATAGAATTTAAAGAGAGAGGGGAGGATGTTCACATAAGTTGGTGACATATAATAACATACTGGATTATCACACTCTTGTAACAGAAATAATATACGATATAAGGAAAATTACTGCACGCATGACTTACCCCAAGGAGGTCGGAAAATGGCAAGTGCCCTCGTTGTACACCTCCAAGGTACTGTGTCGCATAGAATATGCCACAGTAAAAGTCCAAAACATATCAAAATTGCGCCCCGACTACCTGAAATCTTTCAATGCCNTCGCATAGAATATGCCACAGTAAAAGTCCAAAACATATCAAAATTGCGCCCCGACTACCTGAAATCTTTCAATGCCAGTAGAGCAGAGAAGACAGGCATCTCTGGTCGGGTCACTACTCCGCCAGGGGCCCAAAGATTGCTCCGCGTCTCAAGCGAAACATTTGGTTGACCTCCTGGGTAAGGCTTCACTCTACTGGTGCAGATGCGGCCAGAAAAGGATCAACATTAGCACGATTACCATTTCGTAAAATACCTTGACATCTCACTCCAGCTTTCATTCCACGTCAAGTATAGCAGTCTGCATATCCACTTCAGGACTGGCGTGTATTTCAGCACATCCGAAAGCCCCAGGCAATAGGCTAGTCCGTGAATCACAGAACTTGTTAGCTCCGGCGGGATTATTTCCATCCGTGTTCGTATTCGTAATAAGTGAGTCATAATCTTGAAATCGGGGCTTGGGAATTTTTTCTAACTTAAGGCATAACTGCATATGGGTATACATGGAATTGGATGTGTGGGCAAAATTTTAAGGTCGGAACTAAGTGGATTATTATAACTTACTTACTATCATAACTGATAACTTATTAATGGGTTTAAAAGAAGGCGGGGGGACATGTGATTAGGGGCGGAAGGAGATGTGTTGCAAGAAGCATGGTGTGGGGGTGTAAAGGTTACACATTCTGAAAATTGAAGTGTGGGGGCTGGGAAATTATTTTAACTTATAATTAGGCATGAGTATACAGGAGGATGGGTGGGGGAGCATAAATCTGTTGAAACAAAGCGCGTCACATCACACCGTCGCATAACCATGTTGGCTCTCAAGTCGCTCAAAAACGCTGAGCGCCGCGGACTGTAGACACAGCAATTCCTTTGAACTGGGTCGCGCTGCTCCATGCATGCAACGACCAAGTTCGGAACTATATGCTGGCTAACTAGCGCATATTATCTGCTGTTGTGATTTAAGAGTTACTAATAAATTTTGTTAATTCTTATGCAATACTTTATTATTACTATTACGCTCCCTTATCATATTAAATATAACACCCTAAAAGCATTTACTTGTAAAATTTGTATTTGTATAATATACCAGCACTACTCAATATTTATTCTAACAGTCTGTGCATTTAAAAATGTGTATGGTATTTTTTCTTGTTAATGCGAAATTAATCTATTAGAAACCAATTTTACTTGAACTGCATCAATTTTCCATAATCGAAATAAATCGCCACCAATGCATACAGAAGTATTAGAGTGTACATTACATTGACTTAAATAAAAACTTATTCATCATCTAATATTAATGAATGTATGATTGATATTGGTATTTANTGTACATTACATTGACTTAAATAAAAACTTATTCATCATCTAATATTAATGAATGTATGATTGATATTGGTATTTATCAGCTATAATGCTTTAAATGTAAAAAGAAATTAAAAGAATTAATATGTGGCTTGAAATTTTTATTATTTTCACATACTACTTTAAGCACGGGAGGGTGGGGAATTTATTTAAATTAGGGGGTGGAAGGACAGTAACTGATGCAAGGCTGCGATAGGGTAGGGAAGAACCAAGCCTCCACCAATGTTATACTTTCTTTAAATTGTGGTCAAACCATACTATTTGTTGTGNTGTACATTACATTGACTTAAATAAAAACTTATTCATCATCTAATATTAATGAATGTATGATTGATATTGGTATTTAACAGCTATAATGCTTTAAATGTAAAAAGAAATTAAAAGAATTAATATGTGGCTTGAAATTTTTATTATTTTCACATACTACTTTAAGCACGGGAGGGTGGGGAATTTATTTAAATTAGGGGGTGGAAGGACAGTAACTGATGCAAGGCTGCGAGAGGGTAGGGAAGAACCAAGCCTCCACCAATGTTATACTTTCTTTAAATTGTGGTCAAACCATACTATTTGTTGTGNGAGGGTAGGGAAGAACCAAGCCTCCACCAATGTTATACTTTCTTTAAATTGTGGTCAAACCATACTATTTGTTGTGGTTGGGGGAATTTCCTAATGGTAGAACATGTGGGGTAAATAAATATAAGAAGATATTGGCGATATAATAAAACAACTGAAGATTGCACAAAAACTACAAGGTCGGGGGAGTGTTGTAAATTGTACTACATCCACTACCTTACTTATAGCTATGTTAATATATTGTTATTGTGCCATCTTGAGATGTATCCGAAGGCTGATGAAGTATTACGACGTACGGTGGTCGGCACAGCAGGCTTCTTAGGATGTCTATCTCGGCTGGCGGAGAAAGACCTCTGCTGCTGCTTTGCATTGCCCTCATATCGGCCTGGCATAACGCAACATGGCCTGATTCCCTGGCTGATAGAGGGGATACCTGCTTACCGGGGTTTGGGCAATGCGAGTTCCTGTTGCGACAACTGGCTGTCACGATTACTGCTAATGAGTGCTGGCTTGTTCATGCAGGTCGTCGAATCAAGGCATTTTCACGCTATCGTTAGAGTGGCAATAAATATCAGTGTGTGTTTACTGATCACATGAAACTTAAAGAACATACGTTGACATGGAACTACATTCTGCAAAATAAATACCATGAACATCTGGTAATCAGTGTCGCTATTGTCGTAAATTATTTACTTTATGGCATGGAAAACTTGAAGACAAGTTGTTAAATAATAATGTGTGTGATCGATGCATGATGTGTGGTAATTTGTTTACAAAAAAGCATATATTAGTTAAACATGGCAAAGTGTAAATACAGTTTACCTCAGTTATGTGGTATTTAATAAATCCAGCACATATTTTGTTGTGATTTGTTTTGTGTTCATATTTGGTTTATAATCATTTAATAATATGCAGGATGAGTATAAAAGAACACCCCNGTTGTGATTTGTTTTGTGTTCATATTTGGTTTATAATCATTTAATAATATGCAGGATGAGTATAAAAGAACACCCCAAATTTGAAGGTCTATAATAACAAAACCAAACAACCTACAGCCTTGGTTGACCAATAAAATGAATCCTGGAACTGTGACGTTTGTTTACCATGTCATCAGAAATGTTCAATGTGACCACTACGAGNCACCAATAAAATGAATCCTGGAACTGTGACGTTTGTTTACCATGTCATCAGAAATGTTCAATGTGACCACTACGAGCGGCCCGGACGACATATATGCGATAATCAAACGCGTTCCACACTCTTGTCAGTATGTCCTATATTACGGTTTGGATGGCGTCCGTAATTCTCGTTTTGAGGTCGTCAATGTTAGCCGGCAATGGTGGACGAAAAACATAATCCTTTATGTACCCCTATAAAAAAATTGCATGGGGTAATATACGGGCTTCTTGGGGGACAGAGATGAAGAACCTGGTCACCAGCTGCTCCTCGACCAATCCAGCGTTGCGGCAATGTCTCGTTCAGGTATCCACGAACAGCTAGGTGCCAATGGGGTGGTGCACCATCCTGCTGGAAAATGAAGTCCCACGCCCCCTCTTATAACAGAGGAAACAACCACTCTGTAATCATTTCCAAATAAGGGATTCCAGTGACAGTGGGCTCGTGAAAACCGAAAGGGTCGAAAACAGTGTCTTTGGATATAGCGCAAAACACTTTAATTTTGGGGGAAGCGCGCTCGTGTTCGGCGGTTTCATGTGGAGGCTCCTGACCCCATATCCGCACGTTGTGCCGATTCACCTTACCATTTGTATGGAACGTCGCTTCATCGCTAAAAACCAGCTTAGACATGAAGGTATCGTCTACCTCGTTCTGGGCAAGAACGAACGCTCTTAAATCACGTCTCAGTTATTTATCCCTTTCGGTAATAGCCTGTACAAATTGTGTATGGTTTGTACAGCAATCGCTTTCGCAAAACTATCTATACCGTCGATTGAGGGATTTGAGTTTCCCGGCTAGCTTGTCGAGTTGATTTTCTTGGACAGCGAACGAACGCTTGTTGAAACCGTTGCACATTCTCTTCGGACCCACGCGGCCGACCGCAACTTTTGCCTTTGAAAAGGCACCCTGTGTCACGGAGCTTACGAAATCAACGTACGATACTCCACCTATCGGGAGGACGATGTCCGTATTTGCGACAGAATTCACGTTGAACAGTTGTAACCTATTCACATTTAGCAAACTAAATAACACAGAACGCCTTCTGTTGTTCCGTCGCCATCGTGATGCGGACTAACACACAACACACGCTCATAGTGCGACGACAGACGCTTCCAGTGTCATCTCTCGGCACATAAAAGAAACATCAGACCGTCCCCTTCACATTTACGTGTCGAATGCGAGTTCGCTTCCCCCTCAAAACCTCAAACCGAAAGTTAACGAACGCCATCCAAACTGTAACACCGGACATGCAGACAAGAACTTGGAACGAGTTTGATTATCGTGTAGATGCCGTTCAGGTCACTCATGATGATCACATTGAACATTTATGAATATATGGTAAACAAACTTCATGGTTCCACGGTTCATTTGATTGGTCAATCAAGGTTGAAGGTTGTTTGGTTTTGATATTATAGACCAGGAGTTACCAAATGGCGGACCGCGGTCCGGATCCGGACAGCCGACCCATATTGTGCGGACCTTAAGTAAACAGTACAATATCCAACATATTATAAACTGACTTGTAGTATCGAGTACGTAATTTAATTTAGCCCGCGTTTTGTCTTTGCTGCGGTCGACTCGACAACGGACGATGCGAGGAGACGCAGTTGGCGGAGTGCGAGCGAGATCGTCAGTCGGCGCAGTGGAGAATCGCGCGGCGTGACGCGAGGGCAGGGGTAACCACGCGCACGCGGGCAGTGTTTTGTTGTACTTTTGAGTGACGGACGCCAACGCCACACGCGCTTACGTTTACTTGCCTACGCTAAGAGCTAAATACCTGCCTACATTTGTGAGTTCTTTTTTTTAATGGACCCGAAAAAAAAGAAAGGCGGAGGTCGAAAATAGACAGTTTTTACCAGAATGAACCGATTTATATTGCTTTACACTGCCAAATCGTGCTGAAGCAGTACCAATGTGCCTGATTTGTCAACAAACAGTGGCGTTAATTAAAAACTTGAATATAAAACGACATTATGAGACCAAACACAAATCAGTTGCCAAAAATTTCCACTTGGTAGTAACCTGCGTAAATCTAAAATTGCAAGTTTATCGTCAAGTTACACATCTTCGACCCAGATCATGAGTCGTTCAATGACTGAGCAGGAGAAATGCGGTGAGGCTTCTTTACGTATTTCTTGGACTCTTGCTAAGCACATGAAACCATTTACCGATGCAGACATAGTTAAGTAATGCATTCTCGAGGCAGGCAATGTTTTGTTTGAGAAAAGAAAAGATGTTGTTGAAACTATTCGACGGATTCCGTTATCTGCGTCTACTAACACAAGAAATACTCACGTTTTGGCGGAAGAAAATCATTGTTATGTGAAACGGCAGTTAATGAATGCAGACTATTATGCCTTGGATATGGACGAATCATGCGACGTTACTGATAAAGCACAACTAATTGTTTTTGTACGTAACCTGGACAAAATAAAATAAACTTTTGTTGAGTTGTTATTGGTTATTTTGCCGTTATTAGAAAGAACCCGAGGAGAAGACATGTTCAAGGCGGTAATGGATTATTTCGATAAAGATGGGTTATACTTGAAAAAGCTTTTATCAGTAACCACCGACGGTGTGCCAGCGATGGTTGGAATCAAAAAAAGACTAGTTCACCTATTGAGTAACTATGCAAAATGTAATGAAAATTTGATTTCCTACCACTGCATCATACATTAAACTTTGCTTTGCTGCAAACTTAATCCTAATCTTGAGAGTATTATGCAATGCGTGATTAAAATAGTAAATTTTCTTCATGCAAAATCATCACTGAAACATCGTGAATTAAAATCCTTTCTTGACGAGGTTGATGCACAATATGACGATCTACTGTTGCATAATAATGTAAGGTGGTTAAGCAAAGGCTGCGTTTTGCAAAGATATTTCAGCATTTTAGAAGACTCGAAGACGTTTCTCTTCAATATTTATCAGACTTCAGCAAACGCCTACTTACGTTTTCTAAGCGAAAAAAAAAAATGTAGCTACCATCGCTTTCATAGCGGATATTTTTAAACACATCAATGGCCTAAACCTTAAACTTCAAGGCAAAGGAAAGCTTGTATGGGAGCTTCTGTCATAAGTAAGAAGTTTTTCGCGAAAACTCGATCTTTTTAATAACGATCTTGATAATGAACGTCTGCACTTCCCTAATTAAAAAAAAATANACTCGAAGACGTTTCTCTTCAATATTTATCAGACTTCAGCAAACGCCTACTTACGTTTTCTAAGCGAAAAAAAAAATGTAGCTACCATCGCTTTCATAGCGGATATTTTTTAACACATCAATGGCCTAAACCTTAAACTTCAAGGCAAAGGAAAGCTTGTATGGGAGCTTCTGTCATAAGTAAGAAGTTTTTCGCGAAAACTCGATCTTTTTAATAACGATCTTGATAATGAACGTCTGCACTTCCCTAATTTAAAAAAAATAGTCAACAGTGACGACGAGATTGACGTCGGCCAATACAAGACGTTCATGAAGGATCTTAAATCGGAATTTGAATATAGATTCACAGATTTTACGAAAATTGAGATTGTCGTCGAAATCCTCAGCAACATTTACTCTCTGCAGCTGATGGCGAATGGAGCACTGAAGCTGCAAATGTTTTCTGGAGTAATAAAGCTACTCTCCAGATGTAAATGATCGATTTCCAAGAAAATACTGTTTTAAAACACAAAAATACAAAAGTTTCTTGCCAAGAGTTTTGGATAAAATTTGTGTGAGGTAATACATACTCTGAACTAAAAAAATTTCCTTTGAAACTTTGTACTATGTTTGGGTCAACATATATTTGTGAAGCAGCATTTTCCAAGATGAACTTCATTAAAAATAAATTCCGATCTCGACTTACCGATGAACATCTCCAGGATTTAATGGCCATAGCTTGCACCAACTTTACTCCAAACTTCAGACAGATAGTTCAAAGCAAAAAATGTAATTTTTCACATTAATATTTATTACTCATCTTGTTAATGTTGTTCATTACATTTGTTTTTTTATTTCATAAAATAATATTCAGGTTTCTCTTCGTTTTATTTCCTCATTTATAATCTTATATATATATATATATATGTATAGTTGNAGTTATGTTACAACAAAGTAAATACACGTGATGATGTATTGGGGAGGGGAGGTCACCAAACGGACCGCGACAGTCAAATAATTTTAGAAAACGGACCCCACACGAAACTAATTGGTGATCCCTGTTATAGACCTTCAAAGTTGAGGTATTCTTTTATACTCATAATGTATAATGTAATATAAATATTTATGTGGATAATGTTGTTTACTTGTTTTTACATTTGGTATAAAATGTTGTTTGTTTACGTCGAAGTGTTGTTAGGCATTCACACATTGGCAAAAACTAAATTAAATGTTACACGAATAAATAACAGGACGGGGAACACATTGCTAGCTGATTTTTACAGACATGCGAAAAAATTTGTCTCACTTGTACACATGCAAGTGTGTGGAAAAAATAGTTTTTTGGCATCACTAGAATATCATTGGAAAGGTAAGATACTAAATGTGTAGACAGCGTGCAAGTAAATTGGGTGACAAGTCTTGGTATGTGGGACTGCTTGGTTTGATGACTGGCNTTAAATGTGTAGACAGCGTGCAAGTAAATTGGGTGACAAGTCTTGGTATGTGGGACTGCTTGGTTTGATGACTGGCCCACATTTCACTCTCTATTTCAAAATGCCAGATGGAGGGCCCCGAGATAGTTGTCTACACATTCTCAACCAAACAGTGGCTCCCTATCGCTATACCTGTACCGTGAAAACATTTCAGATGAGCATATGGCGAGCAAATGACACGCAGTGCTGCTTACGGCAGTCGGTGAAACATTAAACCCCATTTATTCAAAGTGCGCCAAGATTTTTTCATCGATATACCAGCAAGTGTAACACTTTATTACCAGCCAAGATGACAGCCATAAAAGAGGTTGATATTAGCGACTCCTACATCAGTTGAGTTTCGGCAGTCATCGGGTAAACATGTGCACATGGATGTGTAATTACTGGCAGTTGTTACATGCACCTAGCATAATTACATATACTGTTGGTACGTTTTTTTTTTTTAATTTCATCAGGGTATTTACTTAATTGATTTAATAACAATTTTTTGCTCTCGTCGAGATTCGAACCGCATATGCTTATCACTTGCAGCTTATCAGTACTCTTGCCTCTAACTTATTAATTATGCATAAATTACACAATAATTACACATAAATACCTTCGACGAGATTCGAACTAAGGATCAACCCACATCCACATCTCACCCACTTCGACCATCCCTTCCCTCCCCCTCGCCAACATCGCCTCACCCCTTGCCCAACATCCGTCATCAAAAAATCAAAGTCCACAAATGTCGCTTAGGTACTATGTCAACCAAAAGGATACCAAACAAGCAAAGGGTCAATCACATCTCAGCTTCTCACAGGTAGCTGAACCCTTCAGCCAATAACAACACACCTTCCTCAGNAAGCAAAGGGTCAATCACATCTCAGCTTCTCACAGGTAGCTGAACCCTTCAGCCAATAACAACACACCTTCCTCAGTGTAGAGGAGGAGAAAATCCAGTTTAACAGGTTATAAGATACTGACGCTTCAGGATCTACCCTCCCCTACCACCTACAAAGGTTAATAAAATGTTCCTTATGCCACTTTTTACTCTTTAACATCGTAGAACTTGCTCGTTCTCACTACTCCTGTCTTTAGAAACATAGTTAAGCTTTCGCATTCTAAAAAGTCTGTGCTAAAAATATAGAAAGTCATATTATTTCTAATAAATAAAATATTGACCGTAAGTCTTGCGATGATTTCGTATCTTTGTTCAGTAACAGATTTGTATGCAGGTTCCAAAGTTCCACCTTAAATAATTTATCTAATTTGTAAAATTAAATGGTTACTCAAATCAAGTTTGTATGTTGTCTGTTTACCTAGGGAGTCACTTTATACCACATATATTAACATTTTGCCTTATTTTGTAGTGATGAACCTGCCGCCGAAATTTTTCTGTACAATTCAAATACACCATATATTACTGTGCCTGTGTGAATGCATGTATTTACAGTTTGAATGAAATAATGCAATTGTAACATGATACATATATATTTAGTTAAAAGCAATTAAGTTTTATTTGGTTTTTAATATTACCAAATGGCGCTTACATTAACAACATATGTTTGTACTATATTAAATAATGTTACCATGTGACTTATGAAATTTTCTTATTGATATCAAACTGACATTGCCACACCTCACTCCCAAAAAAATTCTTGTTACATCCCTGAGGTGCTACTATACAAATTGNATATCAAACTGACATTGCCACACCTCACTCCCAAAAAAATTCTTGTTACATCCCTGAGGTGCTACTATACAAATTGGTGGACAAAAGAAGCTATGTGTAAAAATCATTTAATAATTGAAATACCTACTTCCAGGATACAAATTTGTGTTGAAACTGTTTACAGGATGTCGTAGATTTAGCATACCTATTAAAATGTTTAAATAAATAAATACTATTTTGAAAACAAGTGTCCGACACGATTATAAAATGAAAGTTTACATAGTCAACTGTAGAATAACTTGGTTGCAAAATTTGGTAGCAATCGGTTAATTGTTCCCGAGATATTGCATAAGAATTATATTACTCCATCGCTTACAAAATTGATTACAAAATATGACATTTCCTGTCATTCATAATGCTTCTAATAGATATTTTCATCATTTCTAGTTTCGTCAAAATGGTTCAAACAGTATTGTAGATACAGCAAATTAATCTTAAAATTTAATGTGGCCAACATTTTGAAAACATATGCCATATTCATTTAAATCGCAAATGATTACATGGCCTACCACAGTGTTACNTTAAATCGCAAATGATTACATGGCCTACCACAGTGTTACTTGCATGCCAAATTTGTTGGGCATGGGTTCAGTAGTTTCCAAGATATAACATAAAAGCTTTATTTTCCAAGCAATTTAGCTTCCGCAATGGTGCGCCAATAATNACTTGCATGCCAAATTTGTTGGGCATGGGTTCAGTAGTTTCCAAGATATAACATAAAAGCTTTATTTTCCAAGCAATATTAGCTTCCGCAATGGTGCGCCAATAACAATATCTCTCTTCAAATCCAATGCTTTCACGATGCTCTGTAAACAAACCAAACTTTGTTTAATCTGTTGAACAGTTCCCGAGGTATGGCATAACGACATAAGTTTTAACATGACCGTCATTTTGAAAATAAGCATCTGGCATAGTCGAAAGCTATAAAAGTCAGATATTCCTACTACGAACTATATGTGTACCACGTTTGGTGAAATTAGGTTCTTTGGTTAAAAACATACCTACCACGAAAGTAAAAAAATATAAGTGGCAGTGTATGACAAAATCGGATAGTAGAATAGTATTATATTAGAACGTTAAATAGGTCAACATTTTACAGGATTGTAGGGAGTGTAGGACNAATTTTAACATGACCGTCATTTTGAAAATAAGCATCTGGCATAGTCGAAAGCTATAAAAGTCAGATATTCCTACTAAGCACTATATGTGTACCAGGTTTGGTGAAATTAGGTTCTTTGGTTAAAAACAGACCCACCACGAAAGTAAACAAATATAAGTGGCAGTGTATGACAACATCGGATAGTAGAATAGTATTATATTAGAACGTTAAATAGGTCAACATTTTACAGGATTGTAGGGAGTGTAGGACGACGAGGTCGTGAGAGCTTATGAGGGTGAAACGAGGTGGAAATTAAGCAGCGCCGGAATGAAAGTGCGGAGAAAACGGGATATCTCTCAGAGAACATGCTGTCCAGCGGCATCGTCCGACACGATTTCCACGTGCGGAAATCCGAGAACGAACCCGCCAGGAATAGTCTCTGGTTCATTTTGGTGGGAGGCGAACGCTCTAGCCGCTACACTACCGTGGCCCTTTATTGGACTGTACATTAGAATGTAAGAAATGCCTATGATCCTCCGACTAGTCAAAGCGTCTGTATTTCCTGACATATGTAACCATAACATTATTATTATTAGGAATGTGGAACACATCAATTTAGTTGCTTCAAGTATTTCAAACTCATATTTTAAAATAAAATATCTGTATACGTTTAAAATTAGTACAGTCAATCAGTTCGTGAACGCTGTAGTGCCTGGCTGCCTACACTCGGGGCTCCAATCCAAAAAAAAAGAACCTTGGTGTTGTGCGTTGCTGCCTACACTCGGGCGCTAATCAGTGCCCGAACTTATTGACTGTGATAGTATAGTTTTCCTAAAGCCTTTATTCAGTGATATTTACTACATGCGATCGTGTTTTCAGTCATCATCAGACTATAGTGCAAGATCTGTCAAGTCGTCTAGTGATCAGCCTTCTGGTGTGCAAAGGAGAAGGAGCATGTCACAAAACATCCCACCAAGTTTGAGGTACGAAAAATTTAATTAAATTTCAATGTCACACATTCTCGAAATATACAGTCTGTCAATTATAAAATGTCAACTCCCTTCAGGTGTCTTCGGCATAAAGAAGTATAGCTCATTGAAATCGCAGCACTGTCATGACTCTCACACAAATCATGGCCTGCGCATTCAAATTTTACAAATGTTATAAAATTTTGTAGTTAATCGAGCAGAGCATACAGTAAAAGAAATGAACACATAATATACAATAAACTGATGTAAATAATCGGCAAACTGGTTCTACATTACGACCGCTGTGTTCATGGTTATATTTTGCAAGTCATGATAACAAAACCTTTAAATACATAATAAGCCACTACTCTTTTATAGTTTATAGGCCGAATGTGCGTACTGAAGGTTAGGAACATTAACGTATTTCTACCCAATTGTATACAGAATGTTCCAGACCTACCGTACCAGCCATTTTCCTAGAAATTTTTCGTGTAAAATGCTTTGTATGCAAACCCTTAAGGACGAATTTACATTGCCTAGAATTTACGGTATACTGGAGGAAAAGAAGGTAACTTCAGAATATCAAATGCGAAGATGGTACAAAATTTGTATCGTTGAATAGGGCTCGAAAAAGTGAAAAAAAATTTTATGGAAAGTCTTTTCGTATGTGCCGCCGATTCGTTGAAATCTAAATTTTTCCCTGGAGCTGACGAGATGATATGCGTAAATATATCTTTTTAATATTGTAGGCCTAGTGAGAAAATAAACTTTTGCTTACACTTCCAGTTTGAAATAAACGCAACTTAGCAAATTGAACAGTACAAAATTTCATTAGATAAAATCTTTTTGTATAAAAATTATTACAAAATAACAGATTTGCTTGTTTTCTGTTAACTGTAATAGGTGTTCGAAATGTTTTCCGCCCTTTTCTATGCACATTCATGCCCATCTACGTGCACTTTGGGTACCCAAAAGTATCTCTGGAACTGGCAGCGACCGGCATGCTACTCTAATTCGGTCTTTCATTTCACCTCTCGTTGCAGGGCACTGTTGATAAACAGTGTCTTTAATGCGTCCCCAAAAAAATAATCAAGGGGAGGTAAGTCTGGCGACCGTGGTGGCTAAGTCACTGGCCCCCCTCTCCTAATCCATCTACCAAGAAAACTTTGATTTAAAGTACACCTAGCCACCAAGGGAAAATGAGCTTGGCATCTATCTTGTTGCAGCCACATTAACAACTGTGTTGCTAGTGGAACATCTTCTAGCAACTCAGTCAGTGCGTGTTGCAGAAATTCACAGTACCGCTCATCATTTAAATGTTCATAAAAAAATGAGGTCCGATAACTTGATCATGAATGAGTCCACACAAGGTATTTAGGCTCAAAATGTGCTGGTTGTCTTGCTAACGTAACCAANTAATAGGTGTTCGAAATGTTTTCCGCCCTTTTCTATGCACATTCATGCCCATCTACGTGCACTTTGGGTACCCAAATTATCTCTGGAACTGGCAGCGACCGGCATGCTACTCTAATTCGGTCTTTCAGTTCACCTCTCGTTGCAGGGCACTGTTGATAAACAGTGTCTTTAATGCGTCCCCAAAAAAAATAATCAAGGGGAGGTAAGTCTGGCGACCGTGGTGGCTAAGTCACTGGCCCCCCTCTCCTAATCCATCTACCAAGAAAACTTTGATTTAAAGTACACCTAGCCACCAAGGGAAAATGGGCTTGGCATCTATCTTGTTGCAGCCACATTAACAACTGTGTTGCTAGTGGAACATCTTCTAGCAACTCAGTCAGTGCGTGTTGCAGAAATTCACAGTACCGCTCACCATTTAAATGTTCATAAAAAAATGAGGTCCTATAACTTGATCATGAATGAGTCCACACAAGGTATTTAGGCTCAAAATGTGCTGGTTGTCTTGCTAACGTAACCAATGAGGGTTTTCTGCTGACCAGTAGTGAGCACTGTCGATATTTACATCCCCATTAGATTTGAAAGTGGGCTCATCAATCCACAGTACGATAGTCGGGAAATCCATATTTTGATTTAAAAACCAATTGCAGAAGGATTTTCTTGTCTGTAAATCATCTTCGCTTGATGCCTGATGGACATAAATGTGGTAGAAATGTTAATCACCGTCGCATAGGATTTTCCAGTAGATACTTCTGCTAACCTTGGAATCCCGTGCTAGTCTTCGAGTAAAAAGATGTTCTAGATTTATTGCAGCAAGAATATCGGCACTCCTCTCGTCTCTAACACGTCTTCCGACTTGATTGTTACGATTGCGGGCAGGTTGCAACTGGCCACTATTGCGAATTCGTGCCTTCAACCGCTGAAAAAAATGTCGTTACCTGCGTGGACGATCTTGATACCTCCCTGCTTAAACGCGCTCTGAATGTCGGTAATTCTGACAAAATTCGCCGAGCACCATAAGCATGTCAAAAGCTTCATCGTTTGGATATGGTATTACTGCACGAATAACATAAACAAAGTAAAAACCACGCTAGTAAACGTTCATAGTGCACGTACCCCCAAATGCCTCTTGTTCGACATGAGGAATGGCACAAACAGAGGGGAAGTTTAAGTAGTGCTATCTAGCGTCAACAGTTCTCTCTCGCCTCGGTTATACTGGCGTGGCGTGTCATAATGCAACATCGGGTGTGCAGACAGAGTGTAATTCGATATTTCCAAAACAGCGAAACATAACAAAAAAATTTCCAGACAAATTATATTCAGTTTTGTGACCTCTATTGAACTATAGAAATTTTGGACCGTCTTCCCATTTGAAATTCTGAAGTTGACTTCGTTCCCTCCGGTTTCCAGCAATTCCAGTCAACATACTGTTCACCATTCTATTCGTCATTTTAGGTTTGCTTACAATACATTTTACCCGAAAAGGTTCAGACTCACCGTTTTCGAGAAAAAGGGCTGGACGGTAGGTCTCAGACATTCTGTATAGCCAGGAAGTAGATATATCAATGGTTTAGTTTCCAGAATTAAATGTGCGCTGCAAAATTAACTTGGTATAAATTTATTTCAGGTTCACGAATACGTTAACAGTAAAATTATACTAATGATTTACACAAGGTAATATATTAATTTTAAATGGGCTTCTTGAATCGTATTTTACCAAAAATGGCGTAAAACATATTAGACTGTTCTCAATGACATGAAAAGGGCTACCGAACAGATCATAGTTTGTGTACCCGTAGTCTAGAATCCCGGGAATGCTAAGGACAATTAAGGAACTTTTTCGCGTTCCATTTCACCTTTACGTGCAAGGCGTCAGTCTCTCGGTCGGGAACTTACCTTTGTTTTCGTTTAGTACTATACGTCTATCATATTTTATTTATTAACAATGATAAAACATGTGCTGCGTTTTTTAAACAATTTNTCGTTTAGTACTATACGTCTATCATATTTTATTTATTAACAATGATAAAACATGTGCTGCGTTTTTTAAACAATTTTAAATATATGTCACTGGAGTGTTCGTGCCTAAAAATAGAATGTAAAATACATATTTTTTAATAGTCGCTTTCAATAAATACTTATAAGAAACTAATATATGAAACGGAACAGAGTCGTTGGACGAGAATTATTTCAAATTAATGGTTGTACGCAGACATCACTCATACATGCAAAACAGTTTTTCTATATTACGTTTACTGAATCTCTATTCACTGTTTGGCGGCCAACATACACAGTAAAAGAGTTTGTTTACTTTTCAAGAATAATCCTTGAAAATCCTGTTGCCATAAAATCTTTTGTAAAACTACAATAGGAATTTATATTAAAATCTGCTATTCATATATTTGTAACATTAAAAATCATAGGCTTTTATTTTAACTTACATTATTGAGAAGTGGAAATAAATTATTGTTTTTGTGCTAAAAATTAAATGCGATAAATAAATAAGCAATAATAGGAAAAAAAATTCTCTCGGAATATAATAATTGAAAATAAAATGAACATGCATATTGCCGGCATGGGTATTCAAACACACATACTTTGCGTTATAATTCCGCACCTTAAAGCACACAGCAAACTTGTACGAGGAAAACAGTTATTTTAACGATATATGCAGAGGTACTGACTTAGCCAGAAGAACATAATTTTATGTTTTGGGAAAAACACAAGTTAATGAACTAGGGAAGTGCTGCGCTTCACAATTCGCATAAATGTCTGCCGGTGAACGGCACACAGTTGCAGTATGGTCATAGCAGAATATATTGCTTCATGAACGTGCGTCATGATAGCAATTATTTATTATCTTTAAACAAGGTTTCGTCCGCATGATCGTATGAGCCTACCTTTCTTAACGACGAAATATGAAAGGCAACACATTTTCTACATTTTATAGAAAATTACTAAACGTCTCTTAATCTATGTCAGCCTTTTTTCCGTTAGTCAACCGCACGCTATTCGTTCGCTTATTAAATTGCTTTAGGTGAAATACTTTTCAAAGTGTTTTATATTTTCTAGCCTTTACTTCCCAGCTTCCTGATAAGAACAATCTTTTCTTAAAATGTATTAAAAACTGGGTTATTGTAATATCTGAACGTCTGATTTTACAACATTTGTAAAATCTTACAGCCAGAATTACCAGTTATATTAATTAACATTCGATCTGACCATCTAATTTCACTTTAAAATGACAAATTAAAATTTATATGACATTACGTATGGAACTTGCATGGAGTTACGAGCGTACTAAGATAGTATTAGTAAATGTAATTAGCTTACTTCTTTCGCTTTGCTTCTCTTAAGAGAAATTACCTTCTGGGATGTTGGCATTTTTAACAAGCTGCAATAAATGCTTATACCAGAGAAGTTAAATTCAATATATTTTTTGATTAAACCAATTAACATGAATGCAGCTGATATTATGTGGCATCTGTTTATCGATGATTAACTTAAGTTTATTGTGTATTACATGTTGGTAGTTTTATGTTTTTTTAATATAGACGCTAGATTATTTTAAAACATGAAAAAACTTTAATTCCCATGCCAGAATAGATGTGTAAATAAAAAAAACCGGTAATTTCCTATCGATTAAACCATAAGGATGTGATTAATGAAACCGATAACCTAATTCCGCCACGACTGGCAAAACTAGCTGTTAACTGGTTTACAAAGAAGATCGGGTGTTTGTACCGACATGGTCACATATAAGTAAAATTGAATTTAATTAATGGATTTACCTATTTATCTAAGAATAACAAACGATTCCAAACATAAATAATTGTCACTGAAATAATTGTCTTCCTTACTAATCGAATCGTAATCGAATATCCCTAGACCAGTATTTGAATATGCTGACACTGCTTAACTCGTGTGCAACCCATGCAAGTGCTGCCATTTCAATGAGTGAAACTTAATACTGCCGAATATACCTAAAGGGACATTGACAAAATTCTGACCTTTGAAAATGGGACATTTAATGACTGGCTGACTGTACATCAATAATTTGAAATTATTTTTCATTGCTTATTTGAGTGTAACGAATTTGTATATGTTTTAATGATATTACCATATTTAAGGTTGTATGTTCCTCTTCTCGTTTCCTGATTAAGTAAAAGCTTATATTGGAAATGAGCAATACGCAGTTTGATTCCAAAAATATTACGAAGCATCAAATATAAAATTCATTGAAACTTGAACCATACATAAAATTTCAAGTAATATATATCCAGGTTAAACCTGTAATAAATGAAATGTAATTGGACAGTATATTGTACGTTGTAAAGCTTTAAGAATGTTCAATTCGAAAAATAATTTATTTCCAAAATCTTTGGCGATTAAAATGGATCACTTAATAGCAATAGTGGACATTTAACGAAGTTTGTGGAAATGCTAGCACAGGATGAAAGGGTTTTTATCAAGAGTAAAACATTTATAACGTAACAAGAAGACATTTAATTAAAAAAATTATTGCATCATTGAATTACATAAATAAAACCTTAGACATTGTTTCTGGAATAAAATGCTTAGGAAATTTAAATTATATTGTATATGACGCATGCTGCATTGTTAGTATTTAGAAGCACCACTGTCAAACCCTTCGCCCTCTTAAACCAGGATACCCAACATAGGGCCCCCAGTACATGTACTGCCCATTAACACATGATGCGNTCGTTTAGTACTATACGTCTATCATATTTTATTTATTAACAATGATAAAACATGTGCTGCGTTTTTTAAACAATTTCAAATATATGTCACTGGAGTGTTCGTGCCTAAAAATAGAATGTAAAATACATATTCTATAAATAGTCGCTTTCAATAAATACTTATAAGAAACTAATATATANTTTAATAGTCGCTTTCAATAAATACTTATAAGAAACTAATATATGAAACGGAACAGAGTCGTTGGACGAGAATTATTTCAAATTAATGGTTGTACGCAGACATCACTCATACATGCAAAACAGTTTTTCTATATTACGTTTACTGAATCTCTATTCACTGTTTGGCGGCCAACATACACAGTAAAAGAGTTTGTTTACTTTTCAAGAATAATCCTTGAAAATCCTGTTGGCATAAAATCTTTTGTAAAACTACAATAGGAATTTATATTAAAATCTGCTATTCATATATTTGTAACATTAAAAATCATAGGCTTTTATTTTAACTTACATTATTGAGAAGTGGAAATAAATTATTGTTTTTGTGCTAAAAATTAAATGCGATAAATAAATAAGCAATAATAGGAAAAAAAATTCCCTCGGAATATAATCATTGAAAATAAAATGAACATGCATATTGCCGGCATGGGTATTCAAACACACATACTTTGCGTTATAATTCCGCACCTTAAAGCACACAGCAAACTTGTACGAGGAAAACAGTTATTTTAACGATATATGCAGAGGTACTGACTTAGCCAGAAGAACATAATTTTATGTTTTGGGAAAAACACAAGTTAATGAACTAGGGAAGTGCTGCGCTTCACAATTCGCATAAATGTCTGCCGGTGATCGGCACACAGTTGCAGTATGGTCATAGCAGAATATATTGCTTCATGAACGTGCGTCATGATAGCAATTATTTATTATCTTTAAACAAAGTTTCGTCCGCATGATCGTATGAGCCTACCTTTCTTAACGACGAAATATGAAAGGCAACACATTTTCTACATTTTATAGAACATTACTAAACGTCTCTTAATCTATGTCAGCCTTTTTTCCGTTAGTCAACCGCACGCTATTCGTTCGCTTATTAAATTGCTTTAGGTGAAATACTTTTCAAAGTGTTTTATATTTTCTAGCCTTTACTTCCCAGCTTCCTGATAAGAACAATCTTTTCTTAAAATGTATTAAAAACTGGGTTATTGTAATATCTGAACGTCTGATTTTACAACATTTGTAAAATCTTACAGCCAGAATTACCAGTTATATTAATTAACATTCGATCTGACCATCTAATTTCACTTTAAAATGACAAATTAAAAGTTTATATGACATTACGTATGGAACTTTCATGGAGTTACGAGCGTACTAAGATAGTATTAGTAAATGTAATTAGCTTACTTCTTTCGCTTTGCTTCTCTTAAGAGAAATTACCTTCTGGGATGTTGGCATTTTTAACAAGCTGCAATAAATGCTTATACCAGAGGAGTTAAATTCAATATATTTTTTGATTAAACCAATTAACATGAATGCAGCTGATATTATGTGGCATCTGTTTATCGATGATTAACTTAAGTTTATTGTGTATTACATGTTGGTAGTTTTATGTTTTTTCAATATAGACGCTAGATTATTTTAAAACATGAAAAAAACTTTCATTCCCATGCCAGAATAGATGTGTAAATAAAAAAAACCGGTAATTTCCTATCGATTAAACCATAAGGATGTGATTAATGAAACCGATAACCTAATTCCGCCACGACTGGCAAAACTAGCTGTTAACTGGTTTACAAAGAAGATCGGGTGTTTGTACCGACATGGTCACATATAAGTAAAATTGAATTTAATTAATGGATTTACCTATTTATCTAAGAATAACAAACGATTCCAAACATAAATAATTGTCACTGAAATAATTGTCTTCCTTACTAATCGAATCGTAATCGAATATCCCTAGACCAGTATTTGAATATGCTGACACTGCTTAACTCGTGTGCAACCCATGCAAGTGCTGCCATTTCAATGAGTGAAACTTAATACTGCCGAATATACCTAAAGGGACATTGACAAAATTCTGACCTTTGAAAATGGGACATTTAATGACTGGCTGACTGTACATCAATAATTTGAAATTATTTTTCATTGCTTATTTGAGTGTAACGAATTTGTATATGTTTTAATGATATTACCATATTTAAGGTTGTATGTTCCTCTTCTCGTTTCCTGATTAAGTAAAAGCTTATATTGGAAATGAGCAATACGCAGTTTGATACCAAAAATATTACAAAGCATCAAATATAAAATTCATTGAAACTTGAACCATACATAAAATTTCAAGTAATATATATCCAGGTTAAACCTGTAATAAATGAAATGTAATTGGACAGTATATTGTACGTTGTAAAGCTTTAAGAATGTTCAATTCGAAAAATAATTTATTTCCAAAATCTTTGGCGATTAAAATGGATCACTTAATAGCAATAGTGGACATTTAACGAAGTTTGTGGAAATGCTAGCACAGGATGAAAGGGTTTTTATCAAGAGTAAAACATTTATAACGTAACAAGAAGACATTTAATTAAAAAAATTATTGCATCTTTCAATTACATAAATAAAACCTTAGACATTGTTTCTGGAATAAAATGCTAAGGAAATTAAAATTATATTGTATATGACGCATGCTGCATTGTTAGTATTTAGAAGCACCACTGTCACACCCTTCGCCCTCTTAAACCAGGATACCCAACATAGGGCCCCCAGTACATGTACTGCCCATTAACACATGATGCGNCACCCTTCGCCCTCTTAAACCAGGATACCCAACATAGGGCCCCCAGTACATGTACTGCCCATTAACACATGATGCGAGGACAGGCTGGTCCCAGAGGATAAGAGGCAGTTAACACCTGTCAAGGTTGTACTGCGGATCCCCTCCCCGACCCCTAGCAAAACAGCGTGAGAACTTGGTCACGCGCCGAAGAAATGCCGAGGTAAGCTGAGTTTCGCCTATACAATGCTAGTTAGCTGCGAGAGAAAGGCTGACAGGACCTGACAGTTGTGCTGTGGGCCCCCACCCCTTCCCCAGCAGCATGCGTGAAAACATAAACACATGACCAAATAATGCAGAGGTAAGCTAGAGCCCCTCCCTGTCTCTACCATGCCAACTAGTGTCACATGTGTGAGGATCTTTGGGGAGGCCACCGAAGGGGGTTAAGAGTCCCGAAACAAGAAGGAAGTTAGTCAGTTGTTCCGTGGCCTCGTTGGGAGACAGAGGTCACTGAGTTGTAGTATCCCCGCGCCGAGAGGTGGCAGTCGGGTCAGTGATGTAGGAGTCCGTCGAGTCAGTCAGTCCACCGAGGCCGGGGATCGGACCCTGGCAGAACCAGTGATGTAGAGTCAGTCATGCGGTGGCCACACCACGAGGCCGCAGACGAGTGGGAGCTCGCCAGGAGCACCAAGCGGGGATGCGAAGTGAGTTAGTCGGGTCACGCAGAGAGGGAATCAGTCATTCAGTCAGTGAGTCAGTAATAACGCAGCACCGCGAGGCGGCAACCGAGTGAGTCGTGTAGAGCCNAGTCAGTCAGTGAGTCAGTAATAACGCAGCACCGCGAGGCGGCAACCGAGTGAGTCGTGTAGAGCCGTCACCGAAGTTGGGGTGTGGACCCCGGCAGGGTTAGTCAGTGATGTAGATCAATCGGATCAGAAGTTCGCGAGTGTCATTCGGATCGTGAGGTCACCAGAAGAGGCATTTTGGGGAATCATCCACAGTGATGAGAACCCAGAGCAGCAGTCGTGGAGAGTCGCCACCGAAGCCAGGGCCTGTGAAAGGCCGCCCGACGTACCGGACCTCTACCTACTGCCAGAACACCCAGAACTACAAGTATAGCTA
>NQII01009333.1:3118-54558 GCA_002778355.1 Clitarchus hookeri | reverse complement strand
AGCCCTTAAGGCCCCTAACTCACAAGGTACCACGTCTCGGTGTTGTATATGTGTATAATACTCAAGACAATATAACCCAGTCAATTGAAAAACCGAGTGAATACATTATTGTTTACTACCCCTATTCAACACTCAAGGCACCCATAGTCTGCTCCAGAAAGGTAACGCGTATCCTATGACCCTGCCTGTATATCATATCACAGGGAGGCGAATAGTGTCATATATGCAGTGGTGGAGTTTGATGATAATATAACATTTGCACAAGAAATATTTGTTACGAGGTGTACTATTCGTGATTAATTATATAAAATGAAATTGTTGAATGAAGAAAACCATTAACTGAAGATAATTATTACAAATCCAAATGTATAGTTTTCTTATTAATATAATGATCGTCATATTAACCAAGTGGATGAGATATTAAAACATATTAATTAAAAGAATTCAAACAGAATGGCAACATTTCCTAAAATCTGGAATGGGATTGAAAAGTAGCATTATAATATATTCGGATGAATTAACACTGAGGCGACAAAAGTCATCAGATACCTCCTAATATCGTGTCAGACATCGTTTTGCCCGGCGAAGTGCAGCAACTCGACGTGGCATGGACTCAACAAGTTGTTGGAAGTCCCCGGCAGAAATATTGAGCAATGCTGCCTCTATAGACGTCCATAATTGCGAAAGTGTTGCTGGTGCAGGAGTTTGTGCACGAACTGACTTCTCGATTATGTCCCATAAATTTTCGATGGGATTCATGTCGGGCGATATTGGTGGCCAAATCATTCGCTTGAATTGTCCAGAATAGTCTTCAAACAAATCGCGAACAGTTGTGGTCACGTGACACGATGCATTGTCATACATAAATATTCCATCGTTGTTTGGGTACATGAAGTCCATGAATGGCTGCAAGTGGTCTCCAAGTATCTGAGCATAAACCTTTCCAGTCAATGATCGGTTCAGTCCATTCCATGTAAAAACAGACCACACCATTATGGAGCCACCACCAGCTAGCACAGTTCCTTGTTGACAACTTGGGTCCATGAATTCGTGGGGTCTACACCACACTCGAACCCTACCATCAGCTGTTACCAACTGAAATTGGGACTCATCTGACCAAGCCACAGTCAANTTCTACACCACACTCGAACCCTACCATCAGCTGTTACCAACTGAAATTGGGACTCATCTGACCAAGCCACAGTCAAAGTTTTCCAGTCGTCTAGGGTCCAACCGATATGGTCACGAGCCCAGGAGAGGCGCTGCAGGCGATGTCGTGCTGTTTCAAGACAATATAACCCAGTCAATTGAAAAACCGAGTGAATACATTATTGTTTACTACCCCTATTCAACACTCAAAGCACCCATAGTCTGCTCCAGAAAGGTAACTCGTATCCTATGACCCTGCCTGTATACCATATCACAGGGAGGCGAATAGTGTCATATATGCAGTGCTGGAGTTTGATGATAATATAACATTTGCACAAGAAATATTTGTTACGAGGTGTACTATTCGTGATTAATTATATAAAATGAAATTGTTGAATGAAGAAAACCATTAACTGAAGATAATTATTTCAAATCCAAATGTATAGTTTTCTTATTAATATAATGATCGCCATATTAACAAAGTGGATGAGATATTAAAACATATTAATTAAAAGAATTCAAACAGAATGGCAAAATTTCCTAAAATCTGGAATGGGATTGAAAAGTAGCATTATAATATATTCGGATGAATTAACACTGAGGCGACAAAAGTCATCAGATACCTCCTAATATCGTGTCAGACATCGTTTTGCCCGGCGAAGTGCAGCAACTCGACGTGGCATGGACTCAACAAGTTGTTGGAAGTCCCCGGCAGAAATATTGAGCCATGCTGCCTCTATAGACGTCCATAATTGCGAAAGTGTTGCTTGTGCAGGAGTTTGTGCACGAACTGACTTCTCGATTATGCCCCATAAATTTTCGATGGGATTCATGTCGGGCGATATTGGTGGCCAAATCATTAGCTGGAATTGTCCAGAATAGTCTTCAAACAAATCGCGAACAGTTGTGGTCACGTGACATGACGCATTGTCATACATAATATTCCATCGTTGTTTGGGTACATGAAGTCCATGAATGGCTGCAAGTGGTCTCCAAGTATCTGAGCATAAACCTTTCCAGTCAATGATCGGTTCAGTCCATTCCATGTAAAAACAGACCACACCATTATGGAGCCACCACCAGCTTGCACAGTTCCTTGTTGACAACTTGGGTCCATGAATTCGTGGGTTCTACACCACACTCGAACCCTACCATCAGCTGTTACCAACTGAAATTGGGACTCATCTGACCAAGCCACAGTCAAAGTTTTCCAGTCGTCTAGGGTCCAACCGATATGGTCACGAGCCCAGGAGAGGCGCTGCAGGCGATGTCGTGCTGTTAGTAAAGGTACTCGAGTCGGTCTTCTGCTGGCATAGCCCATTACAGCCAAATTTCACCACACTGTCCTAACGGACACGTCCATCGTACGTCCCACATTGATTTCTGCGATTATTTCATGCAGTGTTGCTTGTCTGTTAACACTGACCATTCTGCACACACGTCGTTGGTCTCGGTCATTAAGTGCAGGCGGTCGACCACTGTGTTATCCATGGTGGGAGGTATTCTCGGCTCACTCATGACACTGTGGATCTCGGAATGTTGAATTCCCTAACCATTTCCGAAATGGAATGTCCCATGCGTCTAGCTCAAACTACCATTCCACGTTCATGGTCTGTTAATTCCCGTTGTGCGGCCATAATCATGTCAGAAACCTTTTCGCATGAATCACTTGACTACAAATGAAAGCCCAACCAATGCACTGCCCATTTATACATTTTGTATGCTATACTACTGCCACCTGCATATTTGTATATTGCTATCCCATGACTTTTGTCACCTCAGTGTATAAAAGAAAATTTATAGATTGAGTTTAAGTTTTGTATGGTGATTATAATTATACATTTAAAATGTATTATAAAAGTAATTTTAGTAATATTTGTATGATAATTAATAAATTTAATGATTTCATTGCATACTTCTTAAAAGTATATCATACCTTTATAGAAATTTTTTTTTGTGTTTTTCGGGATATCGTAGTGAACAACAATAAAATTGCCACATAATAATTTAAACACATCAGAAATATATCTTAATGGTTATGCTGTGTCCCCGAACAGTTATGAGCACAAATGAAATAACTTCAACTAACGCGAATAAATATCTAAATTAATTATTTTTATCGCACAACTATATTTGACTCTTTAGCACAAGTATTTACAATGTTACTTACTTTCACAAGCTGATCTGGTAGCAAGAGTTAGAAATATTAATGAGAAACTGTTTCATTTCGAAGCTGTGGAGGGTTTGGTATCCGGCCGCGGGTCGTTGGTCGCCCCAGGAGCATATGATGCCCTCTAGAAGAAGTCCTTTCGGACGCTGAAGCAAGAATGACGCTCACAGGCTGTGCAAGGTATAATACAGGATCTTGCCATGTGATGGGGAAATCTCTCTTGTCTACCGAGTACTGCCAGGGAGGTGACCAAGGCATTGGCCAGGGTGTTGGCCGTTCACCATCTTGCCAGGACAGCCAGAAGTCATGCAATAATTGTCTGGAGTGCATGGCGTCATGACTGGGAAAATTTTGGTCACGCATGAAAAAGTTATCACGAGGAGAGAAAATAAAATATAATAACAGGACGCGCGTGCAAGGAAACATCACGAAGGGCGTCCCGTGAAATCATGCTCTATCACGGAACTGCCACCGCAAGTGTTCCGCGGGTTGACCACAAGACGCTAAGATAGCGTCAAAATACCGGCTGAATGCCACTGATGCAGAGACGAGAGCCGTGAAATTATATGATGGCATCACATTATCCCCCTTTTGGAAAAAGATCTGATAAATATAAGCAAATCTTTCAAATTTAAATTGGAAGAAGCTATACTCGATGGGATGACAAAGAGAATTGTGTCAGACTATAAAGTCTGAAGGCGTAGAAACAGTTCAAAGGAAGTGGCGGTGACTATCAGCCACAGAAGTCTAAGTGTGGTCGCCCGCCGTCGGAGCTCTGGATGGTGTTGTAAGTTGGAACAGTCAGGCATGGCAGGTCCCCCTTCTCTATTGATGTAATAAAAAAGTTTTCAATCAAGAGAGATTAAAAGAAAAAGGCAAGCAGATTTACATTACTCCGCGAAAATTCCAATATTCGATCAAAACAAATAAGGATATTGCCTGCCAAGTCAGCTTTCATCTCTCTGTTATAAAATTTGACATGTTACCATGAAGTCATACAAAGATATACAAAATCTCACGAGTATACACTCATATACAATGAGTCTACATAGAATTTATTTGTTTACAAAAACTAATAAAATAATATAAATGAACTATTCACATTAATACTGTACTGTGATTGCTTGTTATCTCCAACTTCAGTGTCTGTATCTTCACTTTGTGCAATATCAAACTATTAGTTCATCATTTTCATTATAGGTTCTAAATTATTTTACGCAAAGAATGCAACAATAATAAAACAAGATTGGAAACATTAAATGTTAATTGAAATACTAATACGATAATTGATAAAAATACAACTTAATAAGGAAACATTTTCATATACTGTAAAGAGAATATATGTACACTACTTCAGATCATTATACAATTGATGTCAGACATAAACACTTATTTGCAAAATAACAAGACAATCAGTTGATGATGATGTGATTAATGATCATCATATCATTTTGAGTAGAAAATACTGTTTCTCTAAAGTCTTGCTATTCATAAAAAAATTTCAGTTTAAATTCAATATCGAATAACATTTAATCTTGTAGATTTTTCACGCAATTATACTCATTTAAACACGCACTATGTTTTGCTTTTACACACACTCGTCTGAACTCACTAACCACATCGTTGCATCATGGTGTTGGTGAAACATGTAGTATTCACTACGGATTCCTCCGGAGAAGGGTGGTCATGACATTGATCAGAGGCCGAGTACATCTCGATGCCTTCGTCCTTCGATTGAGAAACTGCTTTCTCTACAGCGCACCGACAGAATGGGACCGCATACATGCATCTGGATACCAGCCCTCTCATTTTCCAGCTGAAACATAAGAGGAATATGCCAATGCCTCCGCTGATGACAACACCATGCGCAACTTGAGCATAGGGTGTATGTTGATGCTTCAGTTGTTGAAGTTTGTCATTAACTGATGCAACTCAACATTATCATTTGTATTATTTATATTAGACAAGTCAACTTTTAACTCATTAAGGTTGAGTTAATTAAATCATTTTCCTCTAGTTAGGACTGATTGAATTTTTTTTTATTGAATGTTTCCAGCATCAAATTACGCGTACATTACTTTATTTCCATGAGGAAGTAACTACACTTTTTCACTTATGAGCATACAACTGCTTACCTAGAACAAGACTCCCTACGCCGAGATCCACTCCTCTACCACATGATTAGCATTGGCATTATTTTGACAAAGTTCAGTTATTTTAATTTTCTCGGGCACTGAGTAGTACCAACTTGTGGCATCTAAGGATCTTATGAACAATTGCGTGAATGTTTTGCTAGCTATACAATTTGGTTCTTTGACTGAAAATTTCGGGACATTTGCTGGACAGACTATGTTCTTTCCACCATTGCATTCGCTCATATCAGAGTTGACAACAAAGCATAGAATTGTCTATCTTCAGACAAATCAAAGTATGGATGGCTAGGAATAACTCTAAGATATATCCTAAGCCTTGCTTCAAAAACTGGGAAAGGATAGGCACTGTATATATCAAAATATATATTGTTAGATTTCAAAGGGAATTCTATTATCAAGTAAATACTTTCTCTTTTCGCGATAGCATGAACACTTGTTGCTTCATAATAATTATATACCCGGTCCAGTTTAGTACCTGCAATCAATATTTTATCTCCCGATAATTTAACAGCTATCACCTTGAGGATCTCAAACAATTTATGTGGCGAAAGCAGGGATGTTGGTAATATGCCAGTTGCAATTATATCTAACGATGTTCGTATGGTAATAAACCCTTGCTTATAAAATTGCAGAATGATTTCTAGTTTTTTACAACAGTATTTATTTTCATAATCTGTCCGTAATACATTACGTCTTCACGAATTTCTCGATTGAAAGTATTGGTTTTATTTTCCAACACCTCTGTTAATTTTTCTATAGATCGTGTGTTTTTCTCATCTTTACTACTAAGTCCCTTTATAAAAGTTCATTGATCATCTGCTGCATGGATTAAATTTTCCTGCCTATATTCTAATTCCTTAGGAACCTGAGTAATATGAACATAGTCATTAGTCGTCAATGTCCCGAATAGGAATTTAAAAACTTTACCTCCTACGTCAATCAACCCTCTCTTCTCTCGACTAGAAGAGCTCGGCAGTAAGAGCAACAAACGTGCGATTTCTTCATCTAACTCATCAACTAACTTTTGAATTATTTTTCTCTCGCTAAGAGGGATATTAACGTCACACCATACGATCCTGTGATTAATTCCCAAACGAATATTAGTGTCTGCAATTCTACTGAAATATCTTTTAAATTCGTCAACCGCATCTTTTAATTACTTAACCGAAATATCTAGAACAATTGTCCATTTGTTCCCAGTTAGCAAAACATAATTCTTTGGATCCATATTACACTGGCTCCTATGGTGTGATCTGCAATGTAAAACACCAGCACTAACAATTAATTGGCTGAACATAACTGTCTACGAATTGCACAGTCCCTCACAATTGTATAAGATTCTAGACTAGACATAATTATTTCCATCTCCCTCCTCACATTAATTATTTCTCGTATTTTTACGTAGCCTATACCGAATTGAGGGTTCACTTCCTTCGCCCAGATTTTTATTTATATGATATCTTGACGGTTCCCACGCACCATTTGCTTCATTGGCATCACTATTGCTACTGCGAGAATCTAAACTTTTGTCAACTGGATATTCCATTAACATTTCTACAATATTTCCTACCTTCTCTAAAATAGGAGATAATGTACCCAATAAACATTCCTCTCTACTATCCTATCATAAAATAAATCATATGGGCCTTTAGACTTTCCTAAGTCATCATTACTTACATTATAACGATCAATACATACTAATAATTGTTTTATCTTATCATGACCATCATCGATGTTAACTATGTGGTCCTTGGTTACACAGCCCTTCAACGGTTTCAAACTAACACTATGAAAAATAACATTCCTATTATTCAAGAATAATTCATATGTGACGCCACTCAACTTACGAAAAAACTTATGAGGTCCTGACCAAAACGTATGAAACTTGGCAACTGTGCCCTTCTTTACACTAGGAGTGTACAAATACATATAGTAATTTACTTTAATTGTAGGTGGCTTAGCCTTCTTATCATAAAGCTCTTTTTGTTTCCTAGCAGTAAGTTCACTACTTTTCATGGCGACTTCATGGGCCTCCCTTTACTTTCTACTTAAAACATCTACGTGGTCAGTCACAGTGATACAACCTTCTGCTGACACAGTGTGACAACTAAGGTCATGGAAAGGTGGTAACCTGATTTCTCTATCATACAATAAATAATGAGGACTATACCCAGTCAATCAATGTGAAACATATCCGTAAGCATGCACAACATAAGGTAAATAATCCTTCCAATCACTTCCACATTTGTTAACAAAGTGGGATTTCATATCGGCCAACGTTCTGTGTAGTCTTTCAACACGTCCATTACATTGAGGAAGAAATTGTGTGGTTTGTAGCTGTTTAATTCTACACAATTTACATGTCTCTAACATCAATTTAGAAAAAAAAATTCGGCCTTGATCTGTGAGTAAAATTTTAGGACAACCATGCTTCAGAACTACATGTTGTACGAAATGTTTCGCTTCGGTTTCTGCAGTCTGGTCAGCTAATAGTATTGCTTCACAATAATGTGTAAAGTAATCCATTAAAGTCAAAACATACTTGTTTCCTTGTTCACTTCTTGGTAAAGGACCAAGAATACTTAGTGAATCTAACTGAAATAGGGTTATCACTTTTAGTAATGTACCTTGCGGAGCCTTTACTAATTTTAAACTTTTTTCTCATACATAGTAATAAACTTTTCAACGTCTTTAGGCAATGTCGGTCACCAGTACATTAGCTTTAAATATCATTGTGTACGTTTCACTCCACTGAGAATGGAGTGATATGGTGGTAACTAATCACATCTTTCACTAACGATTGAGGGACTACTATCAAAATTGTATCATCCTTCCATATACTTAGGATGCCTCTTGTATCAATAAAAATTTTGTTTTGAGACTCGTCTGCACATAATTTCTGACATACAACATCTTTAATTTTCTCATTTTTAATTACTTCAGTCGAAAGAACACTCTCTACGGCTTTAACCATTCGAGACAAACAATCGGAATTTGTATACTTCTTTGCAGACTTATGTCCCACATCATAATCGTACTCGGACAACTTAATTTCCAACCTCGTCAGTCTCGAGCTTGGGTCTTTCAGATTCAAGAGTCATCTAAGAGCAGCATGATCAGTTATAACTGTGAAATTTCTACCATTAAAATATACTCTGAGACCGCAGACATAAGCGCACAAAGTTCACATTCTACAGTACTATAATTTCGCTCAGCTGTATTTACTTGTCTACTAGCATTCGTGATTGTTATTTCTTGTGCATTCCTCATTTGATACAGAACAGCCCTTATAGCATAACCAATAGCATTTGTGCTAACTTTAAATGGTTGTGAAAAGTCCTTATATGCAAGGAATGGATATTACTTTAATTTCTCTTTCAGTTCTTGAAAACCTTTTTCCTAATCATCTTCCCATTGAAAAGGTTCGTCTTTCTTGGATAATTTTGTTAGATGTCGCGCGACTTCTGCAAAGTAAGGCACGAACTTTTTATATTATGATATTAGCCCTACTACAGAGCGAACTTCTGTGATATTCTTTGGTTGGGGAAGTTATTTTATTGCATTTATGTTTTTAGGGTCTAGTTCTACCCCTTTGAATCTTACCGCATGACCCAAATAATCTACACTGTCCTGTACGAAAGAACTTACTGGGTTGTCTCTTCAATTTAGCATCCTCTAATTTTTTCAATACATTGGACAACCATTTAGCATGCTCTTCCACTGTGCTACTGAATATTATTATATCATCAACATATACAAACAAGACACTGAGCACCTAGTAGTCCGACTAACACATAGATTTCCATCAACCTCTTAAATGTAGCAGGAGCATTACACAAACCAAAAGGAAATCTATTGAACTCAAACATTCCCATGAAAGTTGCAAAACTAGTGTTTTCCCTATCATTCTCCTCTAGCTCATCTGAAAATAACCACTCGCTAAATCGAGCGTCTAAAAGAATTTAGAGCCATGCAATAAATCTATCATATCAGTGGTATTATGCAATGGATAAGGATCCTTGTGTGTAACTGAGTTGAGTTGGCGGTAATCAATAAAAAAACCTAATTTGGAATGAGTTATCCTTATTCCTTTGTTTCACAAAGACCACAGTAAATTGCCAGGGTGACTTACTTTTCGATATTATGCTCTTTTTTCAGCATATCATTTAATTGTTCCTCTATAACAGGTTTCATAGCTTGAGGTACCCTATATGGAATCTGTTTATTTGGTCTGGCCTCTTCCATATATATACAATGCTTTAACAAATTTGTACACCCAACATTGGAACTATCCTTCAGCTGAAAACATGCGCAAATGTCATTAACACTGAGAACAAAGTATTAGAATCTTCCTTGTTTAAATATTTCAGATTCTCTCGCACTGTTTCTCCTATTTCTCTTAACTCGTTTTTAGGGAGCAATCATATTATTTGTCCCTTATCATTAACTGCTTACTCCCTACAATATTTAAATGGAAAACTTTCTCTTTTATTATTCTCAGCTACATTGTTGCAACGCTGACATGCGCCCTGAATGCATTCATTATTACTAACACTATATGAGCTTCTCTTATTTCTTCTACAGTATTCGGGAATATTCACTGTCTGTATGGGAATCACTTCTTCTAGAAACTCGACTTGGTGGTAATGGAGGACCCAGCGACCACTATGGCCCTGTTCCGTGACCTCGTGTAACAGTTCATTCACTCTCTAAGCCTTACTCTCTGAGGGAATTATTGTTACTTCGGAGCATGAAAGTGGACAAACAACACCAGTTTTAAGGACATCGGTGAGGATTTTCTCCCGTGGTTCTACATGTGGCGCAACTAGTGTCTTTCCCACACTAGAATATTGACCTTTATCGGATCTATGGGGAAAACTATATCCTATACTTCAGTTCTCCAGTAATTTCCTCTACAGGTGTGGCATATCCTACCAATGTGCCCCTTTGAACTACTAGTGTCTCATCTGTCATATTTACAACTTTCATTATAGCTCATACTGAGACACCACGACCTCTCTGTGGTCCAACCATTTCCTCGGTTACTGGTCTGACCCTGTCAACAGACCCTTCGACATGCTGACCTACATATGTCGGCCTTTCCTCAATCACAGTGTGCTCTCTACTGGGACACTATGTCCTCCTGCCTCCTTTGATATGATATTAGTGAGTACTGATACACTGAAGTGCATCCCCATGACCTTAAACATGAGGGACATTAACTAACTGGCCGTCCACCCTCCTGGACAACCCTCTTTCTACAACAGCACAGGATCCCCGACAGTCGTCCACACCGTCTACTAAGTTCGTCTCAATGAACCTTTCACTACACATCTCTTTTTTAAAATCACACTACTAAGAGTTCGTGCTCCATTCTTCCGCTTAGCATTTGACGAGGGTCTTACCGGTAAGAACTTTAGTAACTGCTCTTGCCATTCGGATGCCATGAACATTCGTCAATGCTGGTACTATCAGAAGCATTTTCGGGTAAAATTTCTCATTCGCTATGTGCAAAGCAACCTCTGCAATATTCTCTGATTTCGGTGGCAGAATCACTTTATTTCTTAGTCTGGCTTCACTGTATTGATCCTAATGTGGCTGACTGGATCCGAGTTCAGAGTTGGACAAGCTCTCAGCTTGTTTTCTGTCGATATTTTAACAATGCATACTGCACTAATTACAAGAACCACAATTAACTGTGTCTGTTAGATAAAGTATACGATCTTTAAAATCGATTATGGTATCGTAACATAGCAGGAAATCAGTTCCAAATATGCCATTAAAATGTAATTTTGAAGAGCATACAAGAAACTGGTATTGGTAACAACGTCCATTCACCATACATCTATTACTTGGGTACCTATGATCTGGAGCAGCCATACTCAACCTTTTTTTTATAGGGGCCACAAATACCGTTCAGTCATAGTGTCGCGGGCTGCAAGTAAAAATTGTGTAGGTGTTAGTAAATAAAAAAATTTAATTTTAACATTTAATGATGTATTTACTTTTTATAAACATAAATATTTAAGGCTTTAACAAAGATAGTTTATTTAAACGTTTTAATGCGATTTTTCATACTGTGAACACTTTTTCAAAACTTTATCAAGATCTGGCTTGTTGCTGCTTGCTAACCTTATCACATCATCCAGATGAGAGTCTGTAAGTTTGTTTCTGTACACATTCTTTGTGTACTTCATTTTTGAAAAAGACGATTCGCACACGTATGTTGACCCAAAGAATGTTAATAGTATTTGAGCAATCCTTTGGACGCTTTTATATTTTTGGGGAATAATGCTCCAAAATTCCACATACTCCTTTTTTTTCCCCCTTTTTTCTTTAAACTAAATTTCTAGGTGGGTGTCGTTTTTAAAATCGATGAATTCATCTAACAACTCTGGGTAATTACAATTCAAAATTGAAGCCAGCTCTGAGATAGTGGTTGTTTCTAAATGCCATGGATTTTCTACAAGCATCAAACATTTTTTAATTTTTCTTTGATCTTGAAACCTTTTATGAAACTCATCTAATAGTGCAGTTATATAATTGGAAATTGTAGAGCAGTTTTCCTCAAAAATGTCGATACGGTCCTCTGTTATCTCAATTATCGTTGGAAAATTGTGCAGCTGTTTGTTCTGTAGTTCTTCATGATAACGTTTTAGCTTTTCCTCAAAAGCAAATACTTTATTCGCCATCTGTGAGACTATGTTATTTTCACCTTGTAAACTCCGATTGAGGCTATTTAGTTTTTCTGTAATATCACATAGAAAGGCTAAAAGACACCACCATCCATCATTTAGTAACTCAGGGTACACTTTATTATTTTGCTCTAAAAACAGTATTATTTCATGGCGTAAAGAAAAAAACCTTTCTAAAACTTGTCCTCTACTAAGCCATCGCACTGAGGTATGTAAAAGGACATGATTATACTCGCTTCCCAGTTCTTCCAAAAGACTTTTAAATTTTCTGTGGTTCAATTCTCTTGCTCGTATGTAATTGACAATATTGATAACCGTCTTCATCACAGCTTCAATTTCTGGATTTACAACACGTGCCGCCAAGTTTTCTTGATGGATAATGCAATGAAATGTAATTACATTTTTTAAATTATATTTTTCTTAAACAACGTAAGAAATCCATTTTCGGATCCAGTCATTGAAGGACAGCCATCGGTGCAAACACACGATTTTTTGTGTATCAATTGTATTCTGCTCTAAAAAATTACAAATAGTATCAAGGTAATCTGTGCCTCGGGTTTAACCTTTCATTGGAAGAAATTTCAAAAAACCTTCAAAGATTAAATTATGTTCTGTACAATATCTAACAAACACCGAGCATTGCGATGTTGCTGAAACGTCGGTACTGGANCAATGTTGCTGAAACGTCGGTAATGGAATCGAAAGCCAAGCTAAAAAACTTGTAGTTTGTAAGGTTTTCTAATAAGTTATCGTAGATGAATTTTGAAATGTCTTCAATACGCCTTATACAGGTTGAATCGGAGAGCTGTAGTTTTTTTATATTAGACAATATTTGTATTTTGTTGCTGAATTTATCAAAAAGTGCATTGGCCCCACTAATAAAGCATTCTTTTACAATTTCTGCATCGGTGAATGGTTTCATATGCTTACCAAGAATGTAACAAATTTGATATGATGCCATGGTTACCGCGGAGTCTTGTGATAATGCCACGGACATAACATTTTGCTGTTGTTGCAATGACTTCTTAAAAAAACTCAATTTCTCACTTCTTAAAGACGATCCAGAAGGAAACGTTTCGTTGAACGATTTGTGTTTTGTGTTAAAATGACGAGAAATATTGTATTTCTTTAACATAACACTTTCTCGGCATATCAAACAAGTAGCTGCATTGTTTTTGTTAGGAACAACAAAATATTCCGTTTCCCACTCGTCTTGAAACAATCTGTTTTCATCACATATTTTTCTTTTATACTAAGAAGACACTCCTGACATTATTTTGATAGAAAAATAACTATTTTACACTTAACAAAACCAATTAACTGCAATTACCAGGCGAACTTTGATAATTTGTGTGTGTCATGTAAACAAATTTAAAACAAGTGACGACAAATAAGGCAAGACGTAGGTACAGAAGTGTGAAAGCAAAAGGGGAATTCCCGCCGCTGGCTGTCTCGCTCGCGCAACCCGCAACTCTGAGTTGTGCGAGATAATAAGAGAGATTGCTATATCCCAACACTGCGCGCACCGCGGTAGGGATTTATGTACTTATAGCGCCCATAGTTTCTCTGATGAGCGAGCAATTTAAAATGCTTGGCAATTTGATAACTCCAGGTGGGCCAATCACAAAAGCTCGGCGGGCCGCAGGNGCAATTTAAAATGCTTGGCAATTTGATAACTCCAGGTGGGCCAATCACAAAAGCTCGGCGGGCCGCAGGTTGAGTAAAGCGGATCTGGAGTATATCTCCAGTAATGCATTTTGCTCCCAATTGAGACTCATCTATTTCAGACTTGCTGAAATTATGCCGCACAAGCTAGACATCAGACCCAGTGTCAATTAGGAACATGTGAGACCAGCCTCCGACAAGAACAGGCACTATCGCATCGTTCCTCTCAACAACCGTTATTCATGCTGTGTTGTGCCCTGGGTCAACACCTGGCTCCTCCTATTTGGGCGACTACCATCAACACTTTTTCGTGGTGTGTTAGCGACATCCCTAGGGAAAAAGGACCCTTTCGACTGTGGGGCCTTTGATATCTTACACACTCTTGCCATACGTCCAAAACATCCACAGTTAAAACATCTTACGTTACTATAACCCTGTTCATTGTTGGAACTCATGCTCTTGGGAGAATACCCTACTCCTGATCTACTTTTATTTACTTCAATCGGAATATGGTAGCATGAGTTCTTTACTCTTCAATAGTCTTGGCTTATGGAAGTTTTTCCACCATGATATGCGTTTCCCCGCGCCACACCTGTTTGCATGGATACTATGTTATAAACTTTCTTTCTGCTAACTGGTTCGTAATTTCTCATTTAGCTCTCCTGATGAACTTCCGTAGTCTCTAGATCGATCGCCAAGTGTTCCGCCTCGTCCATAGTCTGCGGTAACTTATATCTTAATTGTTGACCTACAGTGCCCAATAACACATCAGTAAATGCTGCTAACAGTAGCTTTTCTGTCTCCTGATTCAAAATTTCTTGTATCTCTGGTTCCTCTACTCTTTGAGTGGTATTTTTTCAAAGTTTTCGGCAACGATCTGCAATAGCCTGTCCATCATCCCCATTTATTTGTTTAGCATTGTGCAACATATAATAAGTAATAAAACTAAAGCGGTTGACATTACTGAAACCACTCTGTCAACTCATATTTTAAAATATTAAATGTAATATCGCCCTTAAGGCGAGGGCAAGTGGTTACGAACCTCGATTCTAAGCCTTAAAACTTCAATTTAACCATCAACAATGTCTGCATCTGACCATATACCTAATTTTGCAGTGCTTTCTACGCTCTCTAAGAATTAATTAATAGGCTGACACCCTTTTTCTCCTAACCATATTTCTATTAACAAAATTACTGACAAATCCTGGTGGTGCTCCTGACTAAAGTCCTAGCTTTGAAATATTTGAGACGCTCGCCATTGTGGACGTTCCACCTGAAGTGGTCGTCATAACGATGTTTGCACTTTCCCTATTTTCCTTCTGCAGCCCAATCCATTAATTTAGAAAGTGGCACCCGTGTATTTCTATCATGAGACCGCTTTTACAGTATGCTGTGCTGCGATTTACCTTGCTCTGAAACTTATGGTATTGCATTCAATTTCTCCTTAACTGTTGAGACTGGTTCAACTATTCGTGAAGATGAGGCTACAGGCTCACTTTTCCTTTCGAGATAGCCTACTGACTGTTTTGCTAGAGACTCTAGCTTTAAAATGGCATCTAACATCTCAAATTCAAATTCCTGATATACGCGGTTTCGTGGAATGAAACACTTAACTATTCTAACTTCTACTTCCAATAAAACGCGACCTGATGAGATCTCATACTCATATACACTATAAACGGGCGTCGGAAAACTCATCTTAGGCTTCCCTTCAAATTTTTATCTCCAACCCTGAGCCAGTTGTCAGAGCATTTAGTTTCTCATGGAATGGTCCTACTTTAGACAGATCGACTGTAGTATATTTCTTAAAGATTGTATGAATCAAATTATATGAATATACTTCTAATCCTTTAAGAGCTTATGTACTACTTGTCAGAACTACAAAAATTGATAGCACTGTAAAATCAATCACCATCCCTTCATCTCTAGAAAAGAACCTTCTCAACAGTCCCGTTAATGTTGTTGCAAAATACAACAGAGAAAAGGTGATAAATCAGTATAGTTTTTACAATATTAATTTCTCACCCACGTTTGCGGTGTAATACCCTTCAAGCCAACCATACAATAAACTAGTCATGTCTAGCTGCCATTCATAGGACCATGCCCATATCCAATATCAAACCTATATGCGTGTCTACAATAACAATGCTCATTATAGATTTGAAAGTCTCTACATTCGCGAAAGATTATATTTGACTCCTCAACTGTAATACGAACTATCCTAAACGACTCGGGACATGTCGGGAAATCAAATATAGAGTCACAACCGAAGTCAACGACAATCTCACGATTTGCGTTCATCACGAGACAAAAAATTCGTTTGTTGGAGATAGTTGTGATTATAGCCATCTGGAATAAGCTAAATTGCTATCACTAATGTTATGCCCGCGAGCGGCTATTGGCACAAATTAAATAACATCAACTAATGTGAATAAATATCTCAACCAATGGTTTTAAAAGCAGAACTATATTTGATGCTTTGGCACAAGTATTTACAACGTTACTTACTTTCACAAGCTGACCTGGTAGCAAGAGTTAGAAATATTAATAAAGATTGTTTCATTTCAAAGCTGTGGAGGGTGTGGTCTCCGGCCGCAGGTCATCTGTCGTCTTAGGAGCAGCTGAAGTCCTCTATAAGAAGTCCCTTTGGACGTTGAAGCAAGAATGACGCTCACATGCTATGAAAGGTGTGATACAGGATCATGCCAATTTGGGCGGGAATCTCTTTCTCCAGTCTACCGAGTACTGCCAGGGCGGTGGTCAAGGTATTGGCCAGGATGTTGGCCATCCGCCATCTTGTCAGGAGAGTCAGAAGATGTGCAATGATTAGCTGGAGTGCATGGCCTCGTGAACGGGATAATGTTGGTCACGCAGGAAAAAGTTAACACAGGTAGAGAAAATAACATGGAATAACAGGACGCACATGCAGAGAAACAACAGGAAGGGCGTTCCATGAAATCATGCTCTTCACAGCGCTGCCACCGCAAATGTGCTGCAGGCTGACTACAAGGCGCTAAGATAATGTCGAAATACCGGCTGAATGCCGCGAGTGCAGAGACGAGAGCTGTGAAGTTATACCAGTGCACCACAGTTATTTTTGGTGTTACCCATAGAAAAATTTAATAAAAAGGAATATAATAAAAAGGTACTTAAATCATTTCAGTAGGTCGAACATTTAAAAATGTAAAATTATAGATCTCAGTAATCACATAGAGTTAAATCAAAATATTTAGCTGATAAAATTCTTTATAAAGAATCTAAAGAACAAATGAAAAGTAATAAAACACAATTTTGTGAACAAAAAAAATTAATTTTTTTTAAATTCTGTAACAGTGTCTACAAAAATGAGTTCGGTAAAATTTTTCTTATATTTCTATAATATTTTGTAACATTATTATACATACAGAAAAACAGAAACATTTTATATTTGGTAGTCCAATTCATTAACTTAGAAGTGTAGAATTAGATGGGTAGTTGATAAAATTATGAAAGGAGAAAAAGTCAGTGAAATGAAGTGATTATGTTAAACAAATCTTGGGAATTGTTTAAGAAAATTTTAAAGGATATCAAATTTAACTCTGCTTCTGCTGGTTCAAAACGAACATGTTTAAAACTAATAATTGTGGAATCCCCCTTCTCCACCCCACCCCCCTCCCAAACAATTAATTGCTGTTTTGGAAGTATTAGATGGATAAGAAGATTGAACTTCTTCTATAAATAATTCAACTGAACAAAATATACATAACTAATGAAATGGATCAATAACACTTGGTACAGTCAAGCTTCTTTAGCTTCTGTTGTTGAAAGATTAGTTGCTATGAAAGCAGGCAAAGCAAAGGAAATAACCAGAATAACGCCTTATCAAAAATATAATAAACGTGAGTGTGAGTGAAGAAATTTGGGCAGCTCTTAATATCAAGGTCATGAATGTCGATGAGGGTGAAGAGAGGTGAGTATGGAGCAGCCTCGGAATGCAAGGGCGGGGAAAACCGGAGATTGCTGACAAAGACTGCCAACCAGCGGCATTATCCGGCACGATTCTCACATGCGGGAATCCGAGGGCGGCCCTGCCAGGAATCGAACCGGTGCGCCTTCGTGGGAGGCGAGTAGTCTAATCACTGCACCACCATGGCCCTTATAGTAAAATGATTTACTTAGGAAGAGCACCTATCATGTTTATGCTCTGTATTCCATAAAGTGACTGCAGCCGAGTTGAAAGTGTTTCCTGAGAAGTGTCACATTTTCAAAAAAATAATTAGAAATTCTCGGGACCTAATGTGTCTGCCCATGGAATTGAAACAAGACACCGAGGAGACAAAAGTAATAAAACAATTGGCCTCCACAAATTAAAAACACCGAAATGCAGAATTTTTCTGAGTTTATATGCCTATTACTCTGAATATGTACCTGGATTTGCCACGATCGACAAGCCACTGCATGAACTGACTCAGGCAAATAAAATCTCATTGGATCACTGACTGAAAAGTTGCTTTTAGCAGGCTCTATGAAATTCCGATATCTCCCCAAGTCCTGGACTTACCGAATGGCGAGGGCATGTTAATTCTGGTTACTGATGCTAGTGATGTAGGCATCTGTGCTGCATTATCTCATGTTAAGGATGGGAAGGAGTTGCCACTAGAATCCTTTAGTAAGGTACTGCATAAGCCGTAAATTAATTTTTGTGTGAAACGCAGGGAGCTCCTGGCTGTGGTGATGGCAATTTCATACTTCCACCCCTAANGAAACGCAGGGAGCTCCTGGCTGTGGTGATGGCAATTTCATACTTCCACCCCTAACTTTTGGGTGCATATTTTATTCTAGAAACCAACCGTGCTTCATTATGATGGCTACTTAATTTCAAGAACCCGAAGGTCACCTAGCCAAAGAGATACTGTATTTTCAAGAATACGACTTTGAAATAAAGCACAGTATTGCAGATGCACTTTCTGGGAAGCCATCTGAACCATTTTGTCTTCATTATGAACACCAGGAAGGAAATTGTGGTGAATCGTTGAAGGTAAGAAGGACCGAAATTTAAGGTTCTACATATCGTGATGGGTCACCTTCATGGAGTGATGAGGGTATTAAGAAATGTCAGCCAAATGACTACATTCTGCATTCAATAAAAGAGTGGAAAGAAGCTGGATATCAAACAAGACGGGAGAGGTATTCTGTCTTTGCCCTACAGGCAAGGTATATTGGGCACAGTGAAATTCTCTCATCCTTAAAAATGACGTTATTTACAGGAACTGTGAAAGTAATGATGGTAAACACAGTCGCTAACATCTGTTCCAACAAGAGTGCAGAATCCCAGAAGATCTAAAAGAACTGCATAATACACCAGCAGGTGGACACTTTCGTGTAGATAATAACCTTGACAAAGTCCAAAATACATTCCACTGGCTTCATTGTCGGAAGAATTATGAGAAGTGGTGACGAATTTGCGACACCTGCAAAACGAGGACCAAGGACTAGGGGACAAGGTCACCTCAAGGAATCCTACTAATTTTATAAATGCAAATGTCTCTGTGTGTGTGTGTGTGTGTGTTTGTTACCACTCAGCTCCATAATGGCGGAACGAATTTTGATGAAATATTGTAATAAGGTACTTTAGGTCCTGGAATATGACATAGGATACTTTTTATTACGGAAAATTGTACGGTTCCTGTGGAATAACAACAAAACATAATTCTGCAATGGCTGGGAACGTGACCAAAATATTTTTTTTCCTCTGGTATCAGAGTTTATCAGGCCGCCCAAGGACCTCTTATTTCTAAAGCTACAACTTTATGAAACTCACGCTTTGATTTTCATACATCGACGCTGGAAAGCGGAAATGTGGTAACTACGCGATAGTTGCACAGATACACTCCAAAAACAATACCCTACTTCTTGGCTATCGGGTAAACAATATTTCCTTCCCTTTAGGTTGCCGTAATAAGTTAAAAACCTAGGCCAACGTAGTATAATTTTATAATTCTGTTTTCACATAAATGAATTGTATTTATTAGTGTATCACTGTAAAACTCAATTGTACCCGAGCGAAGCCGGGCCGGTTCGCTAGTTAATATATGAACAAATGACAAACGAAAAAACCAAGATGGTGGATGGTGGCTGAGATGCCTACAAAGATGGTGGACTGTACTTACCAAGATGGTGGAAAGAGTGCGGGTGGTGGGGGTGTGGAGAACCTCCGAAAATTTTAGTTTTTTTAAATTAATTTTTTAAGTAAATTTTTTTACAATTTTTAAATATCTTTTTAATATTTTTAAACATTTTTTTGTTGAATTTTTTGGATTTTTTTCCCTGAGTTTTATAAGATCAATGATCACCGGGGCCAAGGTCTGGGTCAAGGTCACCTGGATCCAATATGGCTGCCGGCGACCGGAATCACAGAGCACGAACAGCTACGACGCTCCAGTCCCATGTTCCGATGTGCCCAAGTCCCAATAGTCCTTCTACTATGGTAGGTGGTGTTATTGTCCAAGACCATAGCACAAAATAGCTTATGGCCAGAAAAATTAGGAGTTTTAATAGCATGAGATAGGCACACGCCGGAATTACGGTTGCTGAAAGGGATAAACTAAGCCACTAATTTTTGTATTTATTATCATTATTTTCGTGATGAGAGGTAATATCAGTCACCCTTTTGTATTGTGTTGGTAGGAGTCTCGTTTAAAAAACAATATTGATAATGTGTAGTATTTTGAGCAAGTTAAAGCGCAAAATGTAATGATTAAGTTAATATTTCGTATTGTGGATTAAATATTTAACTTTACGTCTGAGGTCTTAATTCAAACACTGGCATTATTTTACCGTCCACGCTTCGTTTCATTATAACTTGCATGCTAAGAAATTTTATTAGCATACGAATACTTCAGAATGGAGATATATTACTTCCAAAAAAGTGAAATGAAATAATAAAATTCATCTGTATGCCCAAGTATGTTATAGTGGAAGATATCCGATAAAATAAAATAAATTTCTTACTTATTTCGTTATGTTGGGTTCACTAATGTACCTAATTACAAAATTAACTTGCATTACACAAAAAAAAAAAAAAAAAGCTTTCAAATCATGCAGCATGCAATTGCCATATACTTGCATATATCGCGAGGTATATTTGTCCCATTGCATTTTTCCTTTGGAGGTATCGTAGTGAACATACCTTCAGATAGCCGATACAATGTTCGGTAAGCTGTAGTACACTATAGCCCATGTTTTCCAACTACACTGATGTGAGAGAAATCACCTTATAATTGTTCCATACCGTCCAGTTTAACAAATTGTACAATTATTATGTAGTTCACATACTGGTTTTCGGAAACCACTGAAGTGTCCGACACGCGTTGCGGTCATATAGACCTAATCGCGATGCATGCATGAAAACCGATTTTTAAAGGGAACATTCCCCGCCTTACAGGATTCTTGTTTTTCGTATTTTCTTTACGATTTAACAAGATAATTCCGAAGGTACCTCTATACCCAACTAGATAGTGGCCGTATACGGCAGTACAGGCACAGATCCAGAAATGAAATTTGGGAGGGGGTAGGGCGAATTTTTATTGAAGAAACAAGTTCCTCCACACATCTTTCCAATCATGTTAGCTAGATAATTAGCATATGCACTCAAAACCTAGCTCATGTTACTTACTATTGATTTTACTATTTTTATGTGCATAAATAAAATTTATATGTCATCAGATATGTACAGTAATACACAGCATATGAAGCATGAGTTATCTCACAAAAAATAGATATTGCCTTACTGAATATAACTATTATCTCATGTAAACATACCATTCATCTAACACTAACAGCATGTTTCACACTACGAACTCTACCCTCCTGTATTGTTTATTAGCACATAAATCATATATATATATATATATATATATATATATATATGTTCACATCTCGATGGTTGTTTACCTTAAGCAAGTCCTGTCAATCCTTATTCTCCCATGCTTCAGCACAGCCATATATTCATCTCCTAAGTGTGGAAAATGACCGCTCAGCACTTGCTACAGTGGAAGGAAAAGTCACTAAAATATTTAGCAAACAATTTATAACTGAAAATATTTCATCATTACATTTTTAAAAAACTTAGAAGAGCACTAGTAGGCTAGTACCTTCTATTTAGTCTTTCACGTTCCCAGTTCCTCTTCCATCTAGCATACTCACTAAAAAATCATTTTTACAGCTACACCCACGCCCACACCGAGAATGTCGTGATAATTTGCAGCTATATTTTTAAAAGACGATTACACTTTGTCTGATGGATTTTCCTTATGTCTGTATGACACCAGTACAGTTAGTTCAAAATATCTTCAGTGTTTCCTCACTATATCTACTCTTTAAATCCTCTGTGATGGATTCAATTATTGGTATGTACACTGCTTGCCTGAAGTATACGTTCGGTTCTCCACCTGGGTGATTAAATCTGTGTTTTCGCTTGTTTGTTATTCTGGGCATTTCAATTGATCTACACTGCGGGAAATATTTTAGCATTCTTCGTACACATAGATAAATTATTGCTCACAGTTTGTTATTTTTTCTACTAAAGCATTCAGCATGTCTTGAATTTATATATTGGCCATGTCAACATCTATTGTTTCATTCTGTAAAAGTATGTTTAGTGGGAATGTAAGTGAGAATATATCACTCAAGTACACAATTATTACAATGAATTCACTGTCACACAAAGTAGTAATCAATGAATTNTAAGTGAGAATATATCACTCAAGTACACAATTATTACAATGAATTCACTGTCACACAAAGTAGTAATCAATGAATTTGTTTTTGCAGCAGCTTCAATTCCCCTCCATCCTGGAATTGTAGTGAGTGCTGCAACTATTTTAGGGAGGTTTGTTCTGAACTGCAGTACAGCTGCTTGCTACTCGATCCACCGAGTTTCACATAACCCAGCGATTTGGCTTCACAAAAATCGTTTTAGAAAAATATTAATTTTTTCAATAGCCGGAAGAGATTGTTTCTTTTATTAAACCTATTACATTTCTAACACTTTGGACACTAGATGACCTAGAAAGGGACAGATTTAAAGTGTGGCTGAAACATGGACAATGGAATGCATTTGTAACTTATCTCTGAAGATCTTGCACAGTGCCACAATTCTCCGATGCCATCACTGCACCCGTCTATGCCAATCCGAACACAGTTAATCAAATCAAAGTTAAGTGGTTTTAAAACATTCAGTACTATAAGGCTCAGTTCATTCCTGGTAATATAGCCGCATTTTGTCCAACACACATTTTTTGCACTGCTTCGTAGCAATAAACGAATTGAATGAATTCTTCCCTTACTATTCCTTTATGTAAGTATCGTATTCTAAGGCTTAATTGTTGCACATGAGAAACATCAGTCGTTTCATCAAATATTATGATATAAAATTGACTCTTAGAAAACCTGTATATTATAACTGAGAGAATCACTTGAGCAATATAAGTAATGAGATCATTTTGTATTGTCTTGCTTATGTACTCGGGAATTTTCTGTAGCAAGATGTTGCTCCAAAACTTGGTCTCCAGCTTGACTACTAAAACGAACCCACTCTCTAAAGATGCCTTCATTTATTGGGCTTGATACAGAACGATCCAAAATGTTTCCATCATTGTGGTCACGCCTGAATGAAATATTTTGCCTACCAAGAAAATGATAGTATCCACTATAGGTTTGAGTCTTGCTCTGTTTTTCAATATGTTTGCAAGTCGTTGTTAATATATTTGGTTTATTACGACCTTGTCAGTGTTATGCAAAGAATGTAACATGTTTGGGCGACTCTAAAGCTTGACGATGATACATTTTTTTTTCTGCGAGTTTCTAGTGAGCCATCTTTCCCCAAAAATTTCTCAAATGAAGTAAGTGGTTTTGTTACTAATTTCTGGAGGTGAAATTTTTTTTATAGTCTCCTATGCCACCAGTTGCAAACAAATGCAGTATTTGTAATACAGCCTTGTTGACCTGGGGAAATTGCAAGCCAAGAATATTTTGAAAAATGTGCTTGGCTGACGAACCTTCTCTCTTCTTTGCCATTCTTCATGTGGACATAAATTAGAAATTTAAACTCAGCTGTCGGATGCCAAGGTAATTCCAGGAGTTGCCATTTTGTGTGGTCGTCCAAAATGTCATTTCACCAAGTTAATATTTGAAGGATAAACTAAAAAAAACTCATTCCAATCAGCGAGTAAGATCACTACAGCCACAACCAGGAGCACATTTAATCACGTCACATAGTGAAGAGAACAAGGCGCTATTTGAGAAACATCCGTAAGCCATGGTTAACATTTGATAACTCAGGTTTCAATGCGAATGTGATGCTATCACTGAACAATTTACAGAAAACACTCGAAATTAATCGATTATTGGATGTGTAGTCGTATAGATATATCGCTATAATCGACTCCTAAATTCACGAATAGCCATCAGATTCCTCCACAAATTATTCCCTTACATCAGAGCGATGTGAAAGTAAGTGGCGAACCATGTCGGTTATGTAGTTTGTGACCTGCTTTTCTTTTTCTTTATTTTCGGTGTTTTAGGGAGGGGTCACCCCTACCGACCCTCCCTTGAATCCGTCCCTGCTGTAGTACAGACAAGACAAGGGAACAAGGAACTCATAATTACGTCAAAATGCTTATTCTGACAGACTGTGGAAAATTTATAATTGTGACACAAATACTAATTCGGAATTCAGTCGTTATATCTGTACTGTTGTTTAAGGTCAATAGCTAATTCGGTATAATAGTACTTTCGAAATTTCCATTTTTAAAAATTAACATGCTAGAAAAACCAAGAATCCAGTACAGCGGAGGATGGTTCCCCTAAACACGTCAGTGGTTGCCATACGAGGAATTAAATGGTGTGCCGCGCATGATAATTTCCTTTTTTTAAGTCCAGCTGGTTTGACTTTTACATATTTTATTTGGCTTTACCACTTTCAGGATATGAGTACATACAGTGGTCATTTGTAAAATATTCGCAGAACTGCAATGTTGCCCTGTTTTTTCACCTTAGACAGAAAGCACAAACGCCTTTCGTTAGTGGATTGTGTCTTGGTTGTTGCATCTGTATTCTAGCCAATTTTGACAGGAAATTTCCTAAATGCACATATCATTTTGGAAATTTAACGCCTGATCATGATGTAGTTCCATCATAGCAAGAGCAAGGGTATTGAAGTTCGTGCGCTGTGACATTCTTTCATTATTATTGTTCCTGAAGATTTGTTGACTATTTACTCCTGCGATATTAAGAATATAAAAATATACTGCTAGAGACCAGCTGCAACTTAACCGAGATACCAAATATTGTCCTTTAAGCTAATCTACTATATCGACATCTCCCTTGGTCAAATTGTAGGAATTGTCCTTGTCATGTTTACTTTTTTCTTTGGGCTCATCATATATTTTGTTAAAGGCTGTTCATGGTAAAATGAGCAGTTTTGAAACAAACCTTTGAAAAAAATCGCTTCCGGTTACCACACTAGCCTGCAGGTGCCTTGTTAGGTTGGCAGCGAACTAAGAACAATATTTCGTTAAATTTCACTTTGTATTGCAAGAGTAATGGTTTAATTTTTTTCCACTCAAGTTAAAAGTTAATTCTTCTTGTTTTATACTCGTTACAGAATGAATTTGCATGTTGATAACACATAAACATTCCTAACAATTCCTCGGTTTCACTCGGATAGTGAATAAATTAAGTGACCAGGCCAATGCCAATGTTTATTTCACATCATGGAAGAAGGATACTAAATTACAGGAAAACTACATCTTAAGCCGGGCTTTCAAAAGTGTTCCGTTGGAAAGTTTCAAAACTATTTTACTGTGCTGTGAAACATACGATGTCAACATGTCGTATTTAGGAAATAGGAAAATGATGCTATATGGAGACCTTGTTTTTGTGATAAAAATCAGTAGTGTCATTTTGTTTTTTCGTTTGTAATATTTCCACAATAATGGTTTTCTGTTCGACTAAGGGGATGGGCGTAAACTAACCATTCATTGAGATGTTTCTCCCAGTATTCGATAATGGAGCCACAATTTGTTTGGCAATACTGCTTCCAGTATTGTCCACTTTATAAGGGCCAACTAGATGCTTTCCTGCACAGTTAGAAAAAACATGTCATAAAATTGCTGAGTAGAATTGGTAAAAATACTATCCATAAATATTAGTAAAATTAGTGTTACTTCGTTTAATTAAACAACGGACTTTCCGTAAATGTCTGAAAACAATCCGTGAATTCACGGAAGCTCGCCGTAAATTTGGTACAAGGTTTTAATGTATTTACGACTTGTAAAGCGAGGTTACTGCAAAAAGTAGAACTTTTGTTATGCGGAGGTTTACCAGCGAATAAAATAAATGTTAAAAAAAACTTTATTTTTGCATATTTGAAGTTGAGTCATCAGTTTTGTCAAAATTTATTCAGATGAAAGCTAAAAGACGAAGCTGATTTTCTGGTAATGTTTGAATGTTTGAAGTGTTTCTAAGTTCTGTAGATGGCGCGTCCTTTTTTTTAAAGTTCGAAAGAATATCTTTAAGTGGCGTATATGTCCTACCTATCGCAGGAATGATAAAATTATAGTTTTTTTAGTCACAGCGGTTAAAAACGCTTTGTGTAGCCTTACCATTGTTCGTACCCGAATCCCGAAGCTGTTTGAAATACAAAAAGGTTCCATATTTAGCATGTATGGTACTCAGTTCTGTTTTGTCAATACGGAGCGCATTCACATATATTAGTTTTATATTTAAGTAAATATTTCCGTAAATATACGGAAATTTTTAACAGTCTGCTTATACTATATATCTGGATCTGACAGTCCTATATAAGATTTAAGTTCATCATCAAGGGCATTTATCTTAATACCATATTTTGCGGAGTTGTTCGCGTTATGTGCCTACATGAAAGGCACACCGGCCTCGGAATGCATCCAACATTTCTACCATATTCGAGTATTCTCCAATCTTCACTGAGAGAAAGATGCTGTTTCAGATAGGAAATAAATTTATTTGAAGAGTATTTGTGTATGATGAATAATATTTTGTTCACTCACTCAGATAATCTGATTTTGCTCCAAACATCTTCATTCGTTCCTTTGAAACAAATAAAGCCTTTGAAAATAATTATTTGACCCTAACTGTTATTCGGTTGCTCCAACATCATCTGCACCCATTCAGTACACACCGCCGTTTGACAAGTACTTCAAGTACTTTCTAATGATCTGTGCGGTTGCCGCAGACATTATAAAGACATTGGTAGAGTGAAACTTATATTTATTTTAATATGAATATAAATTAAGTTCGCTGTAACGATCTGATACGTTTTACAGAAGTTGTGGCGGCAACAAAATCAGATTGGTCCATTACCGAAATTTATATGGTTGGCAGTAGTGTGATAAAGTAATTTGATCCCCTTTTTTTTACATTTAAAGCTTTAGAGAAGTGCTTATAATTGCTGTTAAAATTAGAACAATAACAGTGTTTGAAGGTGCATGTTTAATATAATGACACAAAAAGTTCCAACGAATGAATTTCATACGAAAACAACCCAGTATAGCTATAAAACGTGAAAATATTTGACGTAAATATCATACTTAAATATGTTCAGAAAAAAAACACTTACTCTGTTCAGACTTACTGTGGTCACTAAAGCGCAGTGTTCAAACGGATGTATTCCGGGTTCGTGTCTCAGTCCTTTCATTTTTTTTATATCAACAGTAACTCTAAAACACCTTCAGCCATACAAATCTNTCCGGGTTCGTGTCTCAGTCCTTTCATTTTTTTTATATCAACAGTAACTCTAAAACACCTTCAGCCATACAAATCTTTGTTTGGTTGAACAAACCAAATATCAAACGTTTGGAGCAAGCAAGAATAACAAAAATTACTTGATTTCAGCAACAAAATATTTAGATATCCTTGTACAAACTATTAATTTGCTTGTGCCAAATATATTTTGTTTTATTCAACAAAACGTTTTTTTTTGTCTTTCAGAAAATAGTTTTATTTTACCGGAAAGCCAAATCTTCGAATACTTTTGTTATTGCCGTTATTATGAGTTGATCAGCAATAGTGTCTGTAATTTTTTTCATCATTTATCGGAGCACGAGGTGTAACTTAAAATCTTTTCATAGACACCATAGCTCTAAAACAATCTGGAGAAGTCCCTTAGTCAACCCGGATTTCATCCAANTCCGGGTTCGTGTCTCAGTCCTTTCATTTTTTTTATATCAACAGTAACTCTAAAACACCTTCAGCCATACAAATCTATGTTTGGTTGAACAAACCAAATATCAAACGTTTGGAGCAAGCAAGAATAACAAAAATTATTTGATTTCAGCAACAAAATATTTAGATATCCTTGTACAAACTATTAATTTGCTTGTGCCAAATATATTTTGTTTTATTCAACAAAACGTTTTTTTTGTCTTTCAGAAAATAGTTTTATTTTACCGGAAAGCCAAATCTTCGAATACTTTTGTTATTGCCGTTATTATGAGTTGATCAGCAATAGTGTCTGTAATTTTTTTCATCATTTATCGGAGCACGAGGTGTAAGTTAAAATCTTTTCATAGACACCATAGCTCTAAAACAATCTGGAGAAGTCCCTTAGTCAACCCGGATTTCATCCAANCTTAAAATCTTTTCATAGACACCATAGCTCTAAAACAATCTGGAGAAGTCCCTTAGTCAACCCGGATTTCATCCAAATTAGCTGGTTCGCCATTCTTTATTTGATCTGTATACAATAGCCCTAATACTGCAGACATCTCTCGAATATCTGAAAAAACTGTAGTTTCTGCTAATGATTATTTGCACAATTTCTTATGTAATATTGTCAGGAAGAAGAACTTCCAACAATTGTTTTTGCATCTCTCACCAACCCTTTTCTTTTGAAAGTTGAGTCTGAATATCGCATAGCCTAGAACAAACATTAGTTCGAGAAGGATGCGTTGATGAATGCCTTTATCTTGCTATCAATTTGTAATGCCACTGGTGTTATCTTATTCAATCTCAGATCGATATGTGTATGTTTCATAAACACTATGCTCACTAGCTCTGTCCCTTTCATCGGAATCAGAACCTCCCTCGCCTGTATTAAGAGGTCTATGTAACAATTTTACAACATGTTGACTCTGCTTTAAGAAGATGGGTATTCTTGTGGTTATGTACAGAATGTTGCAAAAATGCATGTAAATACTTCTGGGAAACCGTTCTAACGTCTAGAAGAAGAAAAATTATTATAAAACCTAGTTCCCGAAAAGCTTCGTTTCTTTACTGCAGCTACCATTACATAACGTAAATTGTATGGGCTGAGAGGTTGATCAAGTTTGTGTTGAATGCCATCATAACTGTAGTGTGACGGCAGCCCCAAACCAGACGTGTCGAACCGATAGTTTAATTGGACGCAGCGCACTGTTTGATGTAGCATCGAGTTCGAAGCTACGAATGTCGCGTGTGCATTAGCCGGACGTGGGTAGATTTAGAGAATGGACTATTCAAGCAATCAGAAATTCTCCAGTGATACATCAACGCATCCGGGAGTTCATGGAATGGCAGGTTGATGCATGTATCCGTGCTGATGGAGGGCATTTGTGCCATGCATACTATAGCTGTGAATGCATTCCACACATATATGGTCCAGCCCGCCGGCCATACAATGTGCATTATATAATGGGAGGTGTAGTAAAGAAACGAAGCGTTAACACACCTACGTTCAATTGACATTTTTTATCCTGTAGACGTGAGGATTGTTTCCCCTTAATATTGGCACGCAGTTTTGTATCATTGTGTATNATTGACATTTTTTATCCTGTAGACGTGAGGATTGTTTCCCCTTAATATTGGCACGCAGTTTTGTATCATTGTGTATAGTTTTTAAACTGTAATGGTATTCATGAAATACGAAAACGTACCTTGATTTTGTATGTGATGATCCAACAAGTTTGNAGTTTTTAAACTGTAATGGTATTCATGAAATACGAAAACGTACCTTGATTTTGTATGTGATGATCCAACAAGTTTGCTTCCGCGACTCAGTCTCACACACTTTTAAGAACCTCTCTGTATTGACATATAACATCTCATTATGAAAATATCTCAATATGTAACAAATAGCAACTTTTTACCACGTTGCAATTTAAAACACTGAGCACCCGTCTTTACAGAATTCGAAATTAACAAACAATAAATGGTTGTAAGAGCCATACTTGCCACTCCGCACCATAGTCGTTCTTTGAACTAGCGGGAAAACCCAATAGTCTTTAATCACATTATGCAACAAACTCTCACTGTTTTTTACGAGTGGCGTAAAAAACCCAAGTACCATTGGTCATGTGATGAGGAATCCCTCACATGTAGTCTATCAGCAAAGTGAAAAAATGGTACCAATTGTGTAGTAAAGACGTGTAGGATGTCATTCCCTTGAGTTTTTTTGTTTAGCAGATTACGAATATGCTAACCNCCAATTGTGTAGTAAAGACGTGTAGGATGTCATTCCCTTGAGTTTTTTTGTTTAGCAGATTACGAATATGCTAACCTGGAAATCAATATCGGTATCTTCCATATCGTTTTAATTGGAAAACTGAAATACAAAAATTATGTTTTGTGTTTTTTTTTCATTACTTAACATTCGGTAAACATGTTTAAAACNTTGGAAAACTGAAATACAAAAATTATGTTTTGTGTTTTTTTTTCATTACTTAACATTCGGTAAACATGTTTAAAACTAATCTTCAATGTTTTACATTATATAGTTAAGCACATAGTGTTATGATGAGGGGATATCGACTATAATGGGCTCTGAACTACTTGGTACCGACTAGTTGCTTAGTGAAAAAAGAGTAATGGTTGTGTGGTAAATACAAGCAAGGCTACTTTTTTTTTGTAGATTACAAACATGCCCGCCCGGAAATAGAAGATCGTAGATTTTATTACTTTCTTTGCTGAAAAACTAAGCACGGCAGTTAATGTAAGAACACTGGTCATACAACTTAGTGATCCGACATTTATTGTGACATTTACAAATTGTACTGACGTAAAGGTGTGCACAGGCATACCATTTTCAATTGTATGGAAGAGAAAATAAGTATTTTGGGCGATAATAGAAATATGTAAACTTAGATCGGTTGAGTCTTTTAATACACTTTTCGCTAAAGCCGAAGAAACTGCAATGTATTTATGTATGGCATCATTGTCCCTCGTACCATCAAACAGCAAACTTTGCACTGCAGAGTATCAGAAAATACTACTAAACATTAGAATGTCTATGTTAAAACCTTTCCTGACAGATGTTGGCAAATGCCGTGCCTGAATTCAGGTATCTGCAAGTGTACTTGCATCCTTGTATACTTCTCAGACCCTTGGCACCATACTTGATGGATTCGGACAGGCAAACTTGTTGGCTGCGACCACAGCTTTTACCCAACCAATTCGTTTTATTTAAAATGCATTCCGGTCAAGAACTTGTTAATTCCAGAAGTTTTGTAGGGTTAAATCAAGTATTCCATATTGTTTAAATTTGTTTCACATAAAATTTATTGTCGTGCTGATTGTATGCGAGTTTGCAATTTTGATTGTTTTTTTACATTAGCTTCTTTCGGTTATGAACAGATAGGCCTAATACGAATTTGTTGTTTAAAATTTTTTAAGGTGTATCTTTCCACAATTATGAACTTAATTAAAAATTCTATGTCTTCGAATTAATGACGTTGCCCTATTAGTCTTTAAATAAATTAATCATGTCGAAGATAAATTTAAATCTACAAAATGTATATCAAAATGGCGCCACATGTAAGCCGCAAGACTGCAAGAATTAAGCATGTTCGTTTACTTGTATACTTGCAATTCGGCAGCAGTTATGACGTCACTTCCGGGGACAGGTACGCATGAGTATGTACGTACTTTAGGCGGATTCAGACGCGGCATAATATTTATAATCACCTTTCTCTTATAAATTCGTTCATACTAAACATTTTTAATTGCCTCTTATCCGGCCATTGATATATTATACAACAAAGTAAAACTTAAAACTTTTAGCANTACTAAACATTTTTAATTGCCTCTTATCCGGCCATTGATATATTATACAACAAAGTAAAACTTAAAACTTTTAGCACCTTAATACTCTATTGTTCTAAAAACGATCTGCAAAACCACCTAAAGTAGATTTTTCATTGTAAAAAGCTAAATATAAAAACTGCAAGGTAATAATGGATGTTTTCCGGAGTTTTGTAGTNAAGTAGATTTTTCATTGTAAAAAGCTAAATATAAAAACTGCAAGGTAATAATGGATGTTTTCCGGAGTTTTGTAGTGGAACAAGTGCGTACTACATTCAAAGATTGCTGCTTAAACGGCTGTCTTGCATGTCAGTGAGGTTATCAGTCCCGAGCACACGTGCCTCATATTGCACAGAATTGAACATTATTCCTATCACACTGTGGATAGAGATATCTCAATGGGCTTGCTTTAAAGGACGTGCATCGGGATAGTCTGACTGACAAGGGCAGGAAGTTAATCGTTTTGCACAAGGAGCTGCATGTGAGAAAGCCTTATTTGTAAAGTAACACAGCAGCTGTTACTGCCCTGCTTTAGTCAAGCAAGACTTTTCTGAGAAAAGAGATTTGAAATATTAAGTTTTTTGCTGTAATTCAGAAAACTTGCAAATGAAATGTGTTCTGAATACAATACACATTTTACAATTCTGAAATGTAATTTATTTATAAATTAAAAGACTCCCTAATTTTAATACGACATATTTATATTTAAATAAATGAAATAAACAATATCGTTGTCTTGGTATAAATTATGAACTGGAGAAAGACATTTCACTGGTATTGTAAAAATACATGTTGTTTTAACTTGCGGTATATAAACATTTCTTTCGAAACGAACTCTGCCTCGCCGACAATTGCTGAAATTATTTCCTCTACAGAAATCGAATTATTAAGATATAAGACAATTCCACACAAAAATATACAACACTCTTTATCACAAAAGTTTATTTACATAAAAAAATCTGGAACATTTTNAAGACAATTCCACACAAAAATATACAACACTCTTTATCACAAAAGTTTATTTACATAAAAAAATCTGGAACATTTTCAAAACCACATTTATGATAGCCATAATCATATCAGAAGAATTAAAACAAAATACGCGTTTTCTTCCATGAAATGTGCAAGGACATATGTAAAGTGGAGGAAGCAGAACATCGTCAGGTTTCCCTTGCTGATTTCATTTTACACTCGGTTCGAAGTTTTGTGTCCAGATATGTGTCTTGTAAAACAAAGTTTGAGAAAGTCTTTTCTTATCTGAAGGACCTTTATTTCTGTCCAACACACTCATTCGTATTTACATTATCAAAATGTGTATGTTCTACGTATTTTTCTCACAAAAGCCTTTTCCTCTGTAAAAAATATCTATTTCCAGTTCTTTCACAGATAATGAAACCAGAATTTTTGCAGATTGGTACCTGTACGTAGTAAAATAGTTTGTTCGTTTTACAAACAATTCTTTGGACAAAATATAACTAGCCAAAAAATATTCTTACAGCACTACAGTACAAACGCCGTTTCTTTACAACGCACTTTTATGAAACATTCAACATTTTTTATATGTTTATATTAAACCAGTCTATGGTACTTGCTTATTAAAATTGAACGTTAAATTTACCCACTCCAAAGCAACATGTAAAATTTTCTCTTTATTTACTTGCAGTGTTAAAAATAATAATCTTGGTAACTAGTTAGGTTTTACATTGCAGCTTATAGTGCAGGTATATAGAGCGAGACAGTCGTAATTCATAGTATTGTGCTGTACCACGAAATAATTCCAAGCTGACTTAAATGAGCTGTCAGCATAACATTAAAACAAAGACAATACTCAGTTGTCCTTACAACACGATATTCGAAGATTTGAAAATGTCTTTTCATAGTACTTATATTTCTCTTTCCAGTTCATTACAAGGAAAACTAAAATGTCTACATATATGCTAATGGGAAATAAAGATACGTATATTTATTACAGTGAACAGACGTAAGTTCATAGTAAATTTCTGTAAAATTACTAGAGCAACATTTTTTAAAAATATATTTCAAAGTCACGCTGTTTCGAAGTGTATGTTTCACGATTGTTTACTAATTTTAAACGATATTACGAAAGCTATGTAAAAGTTTTTTGAATAAGTATAATTTGTACTACATTTAAGCATTTCAGTGCTTCAAGTAGAATAAGTTTTGAGTTCAAAATCTTTACGTCAGTGCTTTGTTAAAATGTTTACTACATAAATCACTGAAATTAAAATTTGATGTTTTTATATGATTTTAACAATTTTTTCCAGTTCCGTTTGTTAAAATTTTGTACAGTGTAAAATATTAAGAATGTTCAAATGACCGTACAAGTAGGTACTGCAAAATAGGCAGAAACTTTTCCCAGAATTTTTTTGTCCAAAAAAAAGCTTTAATGTTGATATTTGAATCGCCAGTATTAAAAATTATTTCTATGCAATCTCAGAATTTAACTTTTATATTAAAAATTAGGAAGGACCTATATAATAAGGAAAGCAATATTACGTTTCACAAACAGCTTATAACCGAAATTTATACACTCCTCTTACATGATTTTAATGTCATGTGAAGGTGCTTGGAACTGTAATTAGACATAGGAATTCAAATTTGCACAAAATTTTAACGCCTACATTGGATGATACGTTTNTGCGCTAAAGGTTGAAGGGGGTGGGATAAGGGGGTGAGGGATGTGAGCCAAAGGCGTGCTATAATCCTCAAAACCGCACGCGACAACTAGTTAGGTTTTACATTGCAGTTTATAGTGCAGGTATATAGAGCGAGACAGTCGTAATTCATAGTATTATGCTGTACCACGAAATAATTCTAAGCTGACTTAAATGAGCTGCTAGCATAACATTAAAACAAAGACAATACTCACATGTCCTTACAACACGATATTCGAAGATTTGAAAATGTCTTTTCATAGTACTTATATTTCTCTTTCCAGTTCATTACAAGGAAAACTAAAATGTCTCTGAACTACAGATCAGAATACGTATATGCTAATGGGCAATAAAGAGACGTATTTTTATTACAGTGAACAGGCGCAAGTTCATAGTAAATTTCTGTAAAATTACTAGAGCAACATTTTTAAAAAATATATTTCAAAGTCACGCTGTTTCGAAGTGTATGTTTCACGATTGTATACTAATTTTAAACGATATTACGAAAGCTATGTGAAAGTTTTTTGAATAAATATAATTTGTACTACATTTAAGCATTTCAGTGCTTCAGGTAGAATAAGTTTTGAGTTCAAAATCTTTACGTCAGTGCTTTGTTAAAATGTTTACTACATAAATCACTGAAATTAAAATTTGTTGTTTTTATATGATTTTAACAATGTTTTCCAGTTCCGTTTGTTAAAATTTTGTACAGTGTAAAATATTAAGAATGTTCAAATGACCGTACAAGTAGGTACTGCAAAATAGGCAGAAACTTTTCCCAGAATTTTTTTGTCCAAAAAAAAAAAGCTTTAATGTTGATATTTGAATCGCCAGTATTAAAAATGATTTCTATGCAATATCAGAATTTAACTTTTATATTAAAAATTAGGAAGGACCTATATAATAAGGAAAGCAATATTACGTTTCGCAAACAGCTTATAACCGAAATTTATACACTTCTCTTACATGATTTTAATGTGATGTGAAAGTGCTTGGAACTGTAATTAGACATAGGAATTCAAATTTGCACAAAATTTTAACGCCTACATTGGATGATACGTTTTTTTTTATATTTTGTGTCAGTATTGAAGTTTGAGAGATAATACTTGATCTTAAAGATTTTACTTTCTATTTAGAATGCATTCAAAGTCCAAAAAAATTACCAACCGTATGATGACCATGAAATGTATTGATAAAAAAAATTAAATATTCCTATAAATTTTTTTAATGCAAAGAAAGTACTTACAGAANTTAACCTCCTGTACACCATAATAAGAATGCTTAAATCCTCCACTGATCTTGTGTTACATCATGCGCCAATATTTCCTCATCTTTGTCCGTGGATATTAAGATCTGTTAGCAGTTGCTTGCTACGAAATTAAGAGTGCTGCCTTTAATAGTCCGTTAATGGGTACTTCCAACTTTGCTGATGCTCTTCTTCTGATCTAATTCAATGCAAATAAAATTACATCAAATGGACAACGAACCACATTCGTGGGCGTATTTCTTAATAACACGCCTAATTATTATTATTAACGTATGAATTATAGGTAACAGTTAAATAGTTTCAATGAATTAATTATAACTTATGACACACGAAACAACCAAATTCATGTGGTGATTTTTCAAATACCAGTAAACAGAACTTCGTTTCAGTGTGTTAATCAGTATACATGGATTTACTGTATTTGTATATGCACTTTAAATACCATAGTTTAGAAACAGTATTTTTATTCAGAGACGTAACATATTAAGGAGCCTGCCTACCTGAGCTGAGTTATTATGCTTGATGCAGCATTGTTTATTTTCCAGCCACTTATGTATTTGAAAAATATATATTAAGGTATGTCTGAGCAGGCGGTGACTATGTATCAAGCACTACAGCATTGGACAGATGTACAGTACAAGTTCAAAAAATAGCAGAAAGTTAATATATTTCGGTTACTGATTCCTTAGAACATGCAATGTTTTCCTGNCAGTACAAGTTCAAAAAATAGCAGAAAGTTAATATATTTCGGTTACTGATTCCTTAGAACATGCAATGTTTTCCTGCATGGAATGATACATAGTTCTGTGCACATGTGGTGTGATTTTTTAATGGTTTCAAAGTATGGGGAAAGGAGAAAATTCCATCTTAATGCTTCTCGTTTACATATTTTTGTGCAATACTAGCAATACAATGGAATATCACGGAAAACTGTTTCTAATACCCCTTGGCTATGTCTGGACTAGGTGAAATAATTTCATATTTTTTTGTTCTGGTAAGGAGGCGCGACTGACGCGTATCCCGTATTTCATGCCTCGCTACCACACGGTGTCGCCCGTGCAGATTGGCCTCAGGATGCGCATTGCTGCGACGGCGAAGTCTCACGCCGCCGGCAGNACCACACGGTGTCGCCCGTGCAGATTGGCCTCAGGATGCGCATTGCTGCGACGGCGAAGTCTCACGCCGCCGGCAGTGATAGCGCACGCACGGCCCTCGTCATGCTGTTAAAGCGACGCCGGCTATCGTCCGCGCGACCACGCACGTGGGTGGATGTACTTGGCCGGCAGGTATCTCGGGATCAATAAATCCTTTATAAAACTTAAATTACGATCTACTGCGACTCTCTTTGCCATTATTTTGTGTGAAAACTGAAATATTAATTAATAACCCATGGTAGTAAGCCAATATTTAATTTTTTATAAATAAAAAATTTTATTGAAACTATTATTTTTATTTAAATAATAGTTACGGTTACATATTGATGGGAAGGATGGGTAAGAGGCGCCCCTGCCTGGAACGTCAACCGATTTGATTGTCCCAAATTCACCTGGTATTTTTCAACGCCTACCATCCCTACATAGTTTATGAGGAAAGAAGTAGGGTGGGAGGGGAAGTAAACCAATAAAAATGCCTGACCAAAATCGTTACCTTATATTTTGCATAGTTTCTGACAAAATAAGTAAGACGGGAAGGAAGGGAAGTTGGCCAGTGAAAATGCTATGGTAAATAGAGAGACTATTTCTCTTGTATCAATCCGCGCCTCCCCACCACTCGGCTGCGTTATATAAAGGATGGAGCGTGCTGAAATCTCTCACTGCGATGTCAGGGCATCCCGCCTACATACCCGAGAAAACTTCTGATTCGTCGCCATTTTGCGTTTAGTGAGAGAGTTTGAAGAATCACAGCCGCCTTCCATTTTGCTTCGAGTTTTTACTCCCAAAGGTATGTTATGTTTTGAAGTAAACTTTTATTAACGGGTTAAATTAATTTTATCAAAGAGCTCAATAGTTTTTTTTTTACAGCAGATTGCTGTTTTAAATTATCTAATTGCAGTATCATTTTTTGTCTTGTGTGCATTTTGGAATNTTTTTTTTTACAGCAGATTGCTGTTTTAAATTATCTAATTGCAGTATCATTTTTTGTCTTGTGTGCATTTTGGAATGCAAAGTTATTAACTACGTTTATTATATTTTGTGCAGTGATTATCAGTCAGTGCATCAAGTCCCGTCACCAAAGGTTCGCGCTTGTCATGTCTGTGGGTTCGTAAGGAAACCTACGCATATTCACGCTAATACAAGCGGTGAGTAACTCCGACAAATATTTTGTGTATAATTTATTTAAATTAAATATTTTGCATTTTTGGTTAAATTGTTTCCAGGTGAAGTGACTTCCGTGNATTTTGTGTATAATTTATTTAAATTAAATATTTTGCATTTTTGGTTAAATTGTTTCCAGGTGAAGTGACTTCCGTGGTGTGGCGTCAGAGAGTCCTCTTTTGTCCTAGTCAAATCGTCCGATTCGTGGGAGTCCCTAGCAACGCAGCCAATCGTTGTTAGGCATTGTAGTGCAGTATTCCTTCTCTTCTTCCGGTATGTAACCCCATCGTGTGCACACAAACGGTTCATTACTATACTCATTGACAATAAAATTGCAAGTAATGTGTTAGTAAAAAATATTCGTATTCATACATAAATAATTTGCCCATATCTTTAAAAATATAATGTCATGTGCTACACCAAGACAGTAGCTTACTGCATATTTAAAAAAAACACCTAACTGTTGAGCAGCATTATTTCATAATTTTAAATGTATATTTTGATATAAATTTTTTGTAATTGCAACATAGTTAATTGCTTTACGTATACATTAACATTTCGCAAAATAACACATTTTTGGTCTGAAATGTACATCCGAATTTTTTAATATCAGTTTTGCATTGGAATCTATGGAAAGAGTATCAGTATATTGATGGCACAAGAAGCAACCAATTATTAAAACGGTTGGTGTGCCAGCAGCAACCAATAGCATTTCCCAAGAAAAGGTTCTGTCTATATTGGTGCTAGCTTCTGGACTTACATAGCAACAGCTGTTTTTCTACTCATTCTGCAACATGCCAAACGTAAACGATTATACTCGGGATAGTATATTAAGGGGTTAATTGGTGGCAGGGTAGTTTTATATACTCCAGCTTTGTTTGCAAATATGATTTTTATAAACTATAGCATCACCACCAACATTGTTTGCATAGTTGCTGTTAAGCTGTGTTGACCGAATTATTAATCATATTTGTTCATGTGTTGCAGGATTTTTGCNAACGGTTCATTACTATACTCATTGACAATAAAATTGCAAGTAATGTGTTAGTAAAAAATATTCGTATTCATACATACATAATTTGCCCATATCTTAAAAAATATAATGTCATGTGCTACACCAAGACAGTAGCTTACTGCATATTTTAAAAAAACACCTAACTGTTGAGCAGCATTATTTCATAATTTTAAATGTATATTTTGATATAAATTTTTTGTAATTGCAACATAGTTAATTGCTTTACGTATACATTAACATTTCGCAAAATAACACATTTTTGGTCTGAAATGTACATCCGAATTTTTTAATATCAGTTTTGCATTGGAATCTATGGAAAGAGTATCAGTATATTGATGGCACAAGAAGCAACCAATTATTAAAACGGTTGGTGTGCCAGCAGCAACCAATAGCATTTCCCAAGAAAAGGTTCTGTCTATATTGGTGCTAGCTTCTGGACTTACATAGCAACAGCTGTTTTTCTACTCATTCTGCAACATGCCAAACGTAAACGATTATACTCGGGATAGTATATTAAGGGGTTAATTGGTGGCAGGGTAGTTTTATGTACTCCAGCTTTGTTTGCAAATATGATTTTTATAAATTATAGCATCACCACCAACACTGTTTGCATAGTTGCTGTTAAGCTGTGTTGACCGAATTATTAATCATATTTGTTCATGTGTTGCAGGATTTTTGCTGACATCTTCAGCATGGATGAGCAGTCCCAAACGAAGAATGGTTGAACAACACAAAATATATGTCTTTAATAAAAATAAAAAAAATGTGAAAACCGATAAAAAAATTGCAATAAATAAAGTAAATAATTAATTAATGCTTTTAATATAGATATTTTAATTTGTAAGTACATATTTTCATTTAAAAAAATATTTTATCAAAAGTGACTTATAAATATTATTATTACGCATTCTTATTCTGGAATAATCATGAAAACGAAAACTTACATTCTTTTAAATATAATTTTCCCCCCATACGCACGATATTACATATGCTCCTTTTAAACCCTTGTCCCTGCACATATCTCGATAGCCGAGTGGTTAAAGCCATCTGAATGCCGACCGAAGGTTCGGCAGTTTGATCCTGCTCTCCTCCAGACAATATTTTGAGCTCTGCAAAATTTATACAAAAAAGCAGCACCCCTAGCAGCCACTTCTAAATCCAACATGGCAGCCGAGCGAGAGCGACACCAGCACCCCTAGTAGGTGAAAGTTTAATGAAGGACAAGTGGAAACTATATGGCGGACGACAGTGGTACACTCTAGCAGCAATAATCAACATTACAGGGATTGGTGGTACACTCTAGTGGACGACGAGAGAACTACAGCATGTGGAGCACATGCGACAGATGCGAAGATAAGTAATTGGGATACAAGATGGCAGGCGAATCAAGATGGCGACTGAAAACAAAATAGCGGATCAAGGTCAAAGACACAAGATAGCGAAATCCAAGATGGCAACCGGAAGCAAGATGGCTGCAGATCCTCAGCCTTGCCCTGGAAACCTCTATTTATATTTACTANTCCAAGATGGCAACCGGAAGCAAGATGGCTGCAGATCCTCAGCCTTGCCCTGGAAACCTCTATTTATATTTACTAACAACTGCAGGAATAAAGGTCACGCCAACATGTGCAGCATGCGAAGCTAACATTGTGCCGGCCTCTTCATTGTCGCAGGCAAGTTATGCAGACACTGTCGCTTTTTCTGACGTTAGTTTCTAAAATTTGTCTTCCATAGGAATGAGCACAACTCTACTTTGTAGTTTTCTTTGATATGCGGGCGTTCTCCATAAATCAGTTAGAAACTTGATGAGATTGGCCTTGTTTTTTGAACTAGCTGTAAGGAACTGTAACAAAGACAAAACTTTGAAGGTCCCTTATATGTTTGGATACAACACAGGTGAGCTATTTTCTTGCTGACGACCACTCTCGAAGACTTCAATTCGAATTAGACTTATACATATCAAAAACTATGTTATTTCGGTTTTCTGGAAACTGGAGTTACTCTTGAAAGGTTGTCTCGCCAGTTTCAATAAAAGTCATTCCATTAGGTATTCTGACTTTCCGCAGCACAGCCAGTTCATCGAAAACAGAAGCTACAATATGTGGGTAAACTGTTTCAGCTGGAATAAGGTTTTTTTTTTTAATATGCCACAGTTGACTCTTAAATGTTTATCTAGGAGACCCGAATTCATCAAAGCCAATGGAACTGGCCTGAAAGGATATTCCTAGACAACTTGTAGGTCAATATTACAATGCTGACGTACAACAGCAAGTATTATAAATAAGTAACCATTAGCTGTGATTATGGTATATTTTTCATTGTTTCACAAATGTTTTACCAACATTCTACTCTTCGTCATGAGCTTTTGTTAGGTAATCTTTAACAAGTTCAGTTTATATTAGACCTGTTGAAATACTCCGCAGTGGTCCTCCACTCAGGCGGTTTTGCAAGAAGTTACAAAAAAAGTCTATAATATTTTGCACATTTTTTTCATCTCTGTATATGTGACACTCACTTATGTCTCAATGTTCTGATTTTTTTTGCGTTGTACAATGTTGTCTCTTTAATCAGTACCTTGTACNTGACACTCACTTATGTCTCAATGTTCTGATTTTTTTTGCGTTGTACAATGTTGTCTCTTTAATCAGTACCTTGTACGATGAACGCTTCTGATTATTCAAAATCAATCTCTGTGTACGAGCAAAATTTGAACTGAAACCTACAAAACCTCCAGTGGTTTTGTAATCTTTGTTTAGTAATTTCAATTGTTTTGTCTGCCTCAATAGCAGTGATTGTATGCCCGTCAGATAACTGCACAGAAAATTCGCCTCTGCAGAATGATTCGTAGACATATATTTTAATTTTATTTTAGTATTTTCATATCGTCAAGATGTGGGATAAAATATCTTGCATAATTCTGCCGATATTATGCAAACATCCGTGGAATAGCTTCTCATTATACAGATTAATACATATAAATTCCAATAATTTGTCCTTGATGCTGATATCAGACACAGGAAAATATCGACTATATCAAAAAATAATAAAAGTAATGGATATAAGCTCCATTTTCTCTTTTGAGATTTACCATGAATGTGTTGAAATTAGTCATCCAATGTTTTAAAGTATAACATTCTAGAAATCCACTAAAACTTTCTTGATGAATGTCTTTAAGGAACTCATCAATCTCGGCCTAGAGAATTTTTACATGCATTTCTTTATCAGATTTTAGGGTAACAAGACAAATTTCGAACGGCGTCTTCAATAGGGCCTCGCGCACAAATTTGTAGCGCACTGCACGATGTTAGAATTTTTTGTTAGTAGAGTATGGATGAAACCTTCTGCTACATTGCCACTTAGTGTAGCAGCAACCTTCATCACTGCATGACCAAACAATTTCCCAATAACAGCCAGTATAGCTAAATTGAGGTAAAAAGGTCCCAGCATAAAAATAATGCAGGGAATTTCGTTCTTACTTTCCCATTGAACTTCAGCTGCTGTAGCCTACACTACTTGATCAAACACAGCAACTACGCTTCAGAGGTTTTATCTCTGTTGAATTTCTACAGCTCTTTTCAGTATCTCGTACATAATTTAAGTGATGGTTGCATGATTGTCTAGTGTATCGAGTTATCATATTTTGNAGCTCTTTTCAGTATCTCGTACATAATTTAAGTGATGGTTGCATGATTGTCTAGTGTATCGAGTTATCATATTTTGTTTTTATTGTTTCAGCCTTGTTTTATTTATCATGATATTGAAACCAGTCCAGCTCGGTAGGGCTAATTTAGTCTGCTTTAAATATATCTCAATAATGACCACAATATGTTTGTGGTTATAATACTTCTAGATACATAATTCATCACAGCTTGATCCCTGGTCTGCATCACAATTCTGAACACCTGGAATTTTTTGAATGAGAGGAAAGCAGATGGAAAATCTCTCTTCTTCACATATTTAGCAAGAGTTTTAACTTTTTTCTACACAGGTTCAGTTCTCACCATCGGTTTTCGGTAAGTGTCACAGGTAGTGTGCTTTTCGCAATCAGCTGGTTGTAATTTGGTTACTAATATAGAATTCACTATATGTGGTGTTCCACTTCCAGACAAGGTTCGTTCCAGGTTGTCAATGTTATCCAATATGGTAAGAGCCACAGATCCCGGAATTTCTGCAGGTTTAAAAGTAGACAGAAAAACCACTGTAACTTCTATAAGATAGTCTATGTTTCGAAGAATCTCAAGAGTGTTCAGCTCTTCCAAAACATCATAGCTTTGTCCCTTGACCCACACCGTAAAAATTGGCTCTCAATACCTCACTGTTAAGAGCCACCTAAATCTCTTCACCCTTCTCTCACACAATGTAAAAAAATTTTACTTTTACAAAAACTGGTGTTTGGAAACTATTGGCCAATATATTCTTGGTTACACTACAAAAAATCTTCGTAAAGTTTGCAAGAAATTGCTTGAAAAGTGTACAGGATTTATTCAGCTTTTGTACAAAAAAGTATTATAACCCACTGACAGAAATATTGTAGTATGACAACAGTGTGTGTGTAGAAATACTCTATTTTCTTCCGACAAAATCACAAGTTATTATTCGGACATCTACAAGGCAACTGGTCTGTGTAATGATACACAGTAGTTTTTATGCTATAAAAATTATAGGTCAGCTATGATTGCACAGAACATTCTACAAGGCCCAGTGAGGCACATCCCAACCCAACTACGACTTAGAAAATTCCCATTGGGATGACGGGAATTAAAGCCGAAACCTATACACTATAAGCAAATACATAAACCATTGTACTACATATGCATCTACTTTGTGTGTTCTATTTTAATATGTTATACGACTTTCAATAATATGAAGTAGTTTACATTCAAAATAGAGAAGCAAGTTTTTACTGACATCACGGCTGAACTGTAATTAGTTCGACATTTAATTACAAATGTATGTTGGCCCCACATAAAAAAAATAGATAACTTAGTACATATGGGGAAGGTTGCCGACAACCATTGAGTTTTTTCGGAGTGTGTTTAATTTCTTTATCCTTACACTTGACGCTACTCGCCACCTGTGGTATACAGAGTGATTTTAGGGTACTAGTTACCTCTCTGGCGCAGACTACGGGCGCCTTGGGTGTTGAATAGGGTGTAAACAATTACATCTCTCAGTGTCTCAGTTTACGAAGTTTATATTTGGCATAAAAGAACAATTCAAACATAGACATCTCTGAGACGGTTCCCTGCAAGACGTGCGCCTGAAGGGCAGCTTTAAAGAAACTCGTGCTAACTGCTGCCGATGTCGTGGGTGGAACACTAGGTGTCGGGGAATGTTCTTTGAGCGACGACGCTGGTACTTAGTGTTCCGGCAGTAGGTTGAGGTCTGGTAAGCTGGGCGGCCCTTCACAGGCCCTCGGCTCAGTCTAGTTGGTGTGGTGGACACAGCTGGCTTCCTGCTTTTTACTGACCCTTCGGCCTCGATGACGGCTCTCCACAACTAGCTGCTCTGGGTTCTCTCCTCGACGACTCCACAAAACGACTGACTCCGGCTACCTCACGATCTGACTGATCCCCTCCTTTTCCCGCAAGTTGGCTTTTTACCTCTCTCGATGCCCCAGATCTTCACACATGTCTCACATGTTGGTGGGGGAGGAAAAGGGGCCTGCAGCCATACTGCCAAACACTGTCATCCCTTCTTACTCCTTCAACTAGAGGTGTGTCAGTGAAACTCTAGCTTACCTCTTCATTACCTGGGCATGTGTCTGTGTTCTCACATGTTTTGCTCGGGGAGGGGGGGACCCACGACAACTGCCAGACACTGTCAGCCCTTTTTTCGTGTATCTCACCGAGGTATGTGTCCATATTCTCACGTGTTTTACTCGGTGCGTCGGCGATTTGCTAGCTTAACTCGGCATTACCTCGGCATGTGCTGACTGCCTGTCTGCCACCCGGGCTAGCCTGGCCTCATGGGATGTGTCTTACAGCATGTGTCTACTGGGAGGCCCTACACTTTGGGTACTTGTTTAAGATGGTGGGGGTGTGACAGTGGCGCTTCTAATACTAACAATACAGCATGTGTCATTTCCCCTGGCCGGTGCGACGCTGACACACCCGTGCCAAGTTGTCTGCTNCCTGTCTGCCACCCGGGCTAGCCTGGCCTCATGGGATGTGTCTTACAGCATGTGTCTACTGGGAGGCCCTACACTTAGGGTACTTGTTTAAGATGGTGGGGGTGTGACAGTGGCGCTTGTAATACTAACAATACAGCATGTGTCATTTCCCCTGGCCGGTGCGACGCTGACACACCCGTGCCAAGTTGTCTGCTNGTAATACTAACAATACAGCATGTGTCATTTCCCCTGGCCGGTGCGACGCTGACACACCCGTGCCAAGTTGTCTGCTTGTGATTGAACCTCTGTCTTGCTTCTCTTCTGTGGGTTTTCCCTGTGTGCCCGTTCGCATTCTTGCTTCTCGCTCGCTAGCATGGTGTGTCAGTAGCCAGGGAGCCTATCTACCTCCTTCTCTCGCTTCCTTCATTCTCCTAGACTGGTCGGCCAGCTGGTCGCTCAAGGTCACGCACCTCAGCTACTTATCACGTGTGCCGGCCTGGCTGCTAATAGGATCTATATCCGGGCTCTGTGGTCACACTCTATGCTGAAGGCTGGCTATTTACAATGTACACTTTTACTCTAACAACATCGCAGGCTGTCAAAAACCCNTCACACTCTATGCTGAAGGCTGGCTATTTACAATGTACACTTTTACTCTAACAACATCGCAGGCTGTCAAAAACCCAGGAATAGAAGGCTAACTTCTAAGTCTACTGGGGCAGTTAAAAAAACTTAATTCGCTTAGTCCATAGCATTAAGGGGTTGGCACAAAAGCTGACGAACTGTCATAGGGCCTCCTTCTGCCGTGGACAGCANGCTTAGTCCATAGCATTAAGGGGTTGGCACAAAAGCTGACGAACTGTCATAGGGCCTCCTTCTGCCGTGGACAGCACGTTACTTGACAAGTTTTAACCTCATTTTTAGAATACTTACTGGTATGTTACATATTTGAACTCGCTAAAACAAAAAATAAACAGGATAACACACATTTCGGACTTCCTTACATTAATAACAAACATATTTGAACCATTGTTGCACGACATGCTCTAAGTGATCCATCCAGATNTTCGGACTTCCTTACATTAATAACAAACATATTTGAACCATTGTTGCACGACATGCTCTAAGTGATCCATCCAGATTACAGTAAGTTTTTATTTTATTATGTCTTCTCATCTTGTGCCATCCTGGTAAGGTGGATGCTTTCTTGACAGAGGANTACAGTAAGTTTTTATTTTATTATGTCTTCTCATCTTGTGCCATCCTGGTAAGGTGGATGCTTTCTTGACAGAGGAAAACAAGTTGAGTGGCAGATGGCTGGTAATCGAGCAAGGCTGCCTGGAAGCTGTTATGTGTAGTGACATGGTTTCTTTTTATTGTTACGGGCGGCTCACAGGCCATACAAATAGAAAAAAACACTCTTATATTTCTAGGCTGGAAACTTTGTTCCTGAGTTCAAAACTAATTTCCTGCACTTTCTGCCGCTTATATGAGTGGTCGTATGGTGGGAGGAAGTAAACACACACTTACACTGATAAAAAAAAAACACACTATAACTCGGTTGATGGCCTATATTCCTTACTTAACACTTATTAAACACAGGTACCGGCATCTGGCTGTTCGAGGTTCTGGGACGTCCGGTCCTTTGAAGTCGCACTTATGTATCAGCATCAGGTCGGACACCCTGCCCTGGTGCTCTCAGCAGGTGACATGAGGAACACAAACTTACCTCATACCGCACAGAGTCTGTTACCTGGTTGGTCGGCTCGGCTCCTGGAACTCGCGTAGTCTGTACCTGCATCGTTCTCAGTAGAAGTCGGGTCCCTCCCGGCCTCTGCCGGTGCGCCAAGGCTGGATTCATCTGGCTTCGTTCCGCGTCTGATTAGGAGGTGGCTCGTCCTGCACTGGGACACTGACAGAATGTGGGGGAGGGCTGGTCTCCATCCCCTCCTTATGGTGTCCTGGGGCCATCTCCATACTGTGGCGGGCACTCGTCCTCGGGTCGGCTGCTGTCCCCCAGTACATCCTCGCCTCCTCAATGTTTGCTCTGATTCGGTTCTCCGTCGGTGCTAAATCGTAAGAGGCGTCTTGAGGTGGCCCCATACGTACCGCTTGTTTCATTTCATGCACTCTCTTCCCTGCTACCTCGCTCGCGGTTTATATTTCTTTTTCGCTTTCACCTACTTTCTCTTCCACGTTCGCTTCCTGCCTCCATTCGCTTCCTTGTTCTCTCCCGCTCACCTGTTCCCTTTTGCTCGACTCTTCTCCTTCGCTCGCAAGTCCCCTTTCATACGCTGCTTCTCGCTAGTCCGCCCTTGCTCACTCATTCTCTCCTTCTCATTCCTGCATATTTTCGGCCCAGTAAGCGGGTCTCACTGGCGCTCCGGGCACCTTTATCGGCCGGCGATGTCTCTCGGGTGTCCTTAGGACTCTGACTGAGATAGCATGTTGGGGTAACGATGCTAGGGGTTGTGTGGTTTTATCGCTTTTGCCCTTTATATCCACGCCATTGTCCACCATCCGGTGGTGTAGTGGCCTACTGCGGGTTTCCTCTGGATCGTCCCTCAGTGACAGTGCTGGGATACCAGGTGTACTACTTGAATACACTGGGGTCTCAATACCCATAGCTGACAAACATAGGTGCTTACCTAAGTTGTCTTGTTGCCACTTTCATAGCCCCCACCACGGGGGTAGACTCCCTACTCCTCCGTCGGGTGGTGTGAGGTGGTGTAATTCCTTGGGCTGTCTCCTCTCTTTTCTGCTTCTGGGTATTTATCTTCGGCATCGAACCCTCGGTCAGACAGGGGCCTGTTCTGGACCACCCTTGTATTTTCTTTGGGAACATAGGCGTGGGGTTAGAGTATAGGGCGTATCTTGTTGCTTGCNTGTTCTGGACCACCCTTGTATTTTCTTTGGGAACATAGGCGTGGGGTTAGAGTATAGGGCGTATCTTGTTGCTTGCCACTTCCGCATTTTGCCCATCTCGTCCTCCGCCCAATGCACATTTCCTTGTCGCCCTAATAATACATATTACCCTTCCGATTTAGGCGCAAATCCCGCAACAATATGTCACTGGCTCTGCTCAAAGGATGGTTGCCTACTAATACGTGACTACCATCGGGCAAGTGGCGTCCGACGGTTGCTTGTTCTGGGTACTTAAGCTGGATATACCACTGNGTAATACGTGACTACCATCGGGCAAGTGGCGTCCGACGGTTGCTTGTTCTGGGTACTTAAGCTGGATATACCACTGTTGGTTTCTCCGAGCTGCCCCTGTTCTCCAGATCGCAACTCTCCTTATTTCATCGGGGGCAGGAAGTTCTGTAGGTTTGGTCTCCCACTGCCACTCCCTGGGTCGTCGGAGGTTGTCTCCCAGTATAAGATGGCTGGATTAAGTTCGAATGGCGTCAATGTGCTGGCGTCGCAATATATACAGGATTTCAGGAAGCTATATGTCCCATTGGTTGTGATTAGCGCCCATTCTTATGCGCAAGCTCTTTTTCAACTCCTGGTTACGGCATTCGGTAGGGTTGGCCTATGGGTGGTAGGCTGCTAATAAATTGGGAAAAGACAATTCACTTATGTGAAAACAGTATTATAAAATTATGCTATATTGGCCTAGCTTTTTAACTGATTACAGCAACCCAAAAGGAAGGAAATATACTATTTTTTACCTGAAAGCAAGAAGTAGGGTATTGTTTTTGGAGTGTATCTGTGCAACTATCGCGTAGTTACCACATTTCTGCTTTCCAGCATCAATGTATCAAAATAAAAACGTGAGTTTCGTCAAGTTGTAGCTTTAGAAATAAGTGTACCTAGATACTACTTTTTGTGCTTGGCTGAGGGATATTAATAGATAACAAAAATTAAGCAATGTTCCCAGCAGCACACATTTNGTACTACTTTTTGTGCTTGGCTGAGGGATATTAATAGATAACAAAAATTAAGCAATGTTCCCAGCAGCACACATTTGGATGAGTGACAGTTTAGTGGCATAACATCTGAGCGCTTCCGGGTTTCGGAGGGCATGTTAAATATTCAGTCCCGATTGTTATCGATTGATAGCAGTAGTTAACCCATTTCAGAGGTCCTTGGGCGGCCTGATAAACTCTGACACCAGAGGAAAAAAGTATTTCGGTCACTTTCCCAGCTATTGCAGAATTAGGTTTTGTTGTTATTCCACAGGAGCCATACAATTTTCCGGGATAAAAAGTATCCTTTGTCGTTTTCCAGGACCTAAAGTACCTACACACCAAATTTCATCCAATTCTGTTTAGCTGTTATGGAGCTGAGTGGTAACAAACATACACACACACAGACATTCGCAATTATAATATTAGTAGGATTATGCGAAGAGGTTGTATTGTATTAGGTCATATTAATTATAATTAAAAGTGCCCCAGACACATAATTTGAAAATGGACTGCGATAAACACATTTTAGCTTAGTGTACCTTATCTACAAAACGATGTAACCAATTTTTTCCTAACTTTGTATACTGGGATTATCTTTACCAATCTTAGTATGTGCTAATAGACTACCTTGTTATCCTCCATTTATGAAGTTCTTCACATGAACAAAAAAGGGATATTTTATGCAAATTATCGAAAACCAATCAACTGACTCCCATTAAATTGTATTTGCTATTATAATAGGGTATGCAAACCTGCATGTTTTAAGGTGTGGCAGGCCTGTTTTTAAATCGCGGAAAATAAATAATTTAGATTTAAATGTTATATCCATGACACAATTCCTAATATTTCAACCAAATTTTGTAAGCTTACATTATTCATTACAAGTATTCATTATGCATGCAGAGCTCCTCTTTTGAAGGCCTTTTTTAAAATATTGGCAGGTGAGAAAATGCTACATTTTGCCAAATTTTCGGATATTTTGAACCAAATTCCACAAAATTTCGTACACCAGTAGTGTTACAGATGGCTATGCAAACTTACATGATTTCAGTNATTTTGAACCAAATTCCACAAAATTTCGTACACCAGTAGTGTTACAGATGGCTATGCAAACTTACATGATTTCAGTGGGGTCATATACTAGTAGTTATGAAATGGGCATTCTAAAGCCGGATCGCAAGAAGGATCGGGGATCTGCGAAACGGCAACAGCATGCTCTTGCATTCTGCCACCATGGCGGCCATTTTGGCATCCATTTTCATCGAAATTTCTCTTTTTCCCCAAAAATGTCCAAAATTTCCCAAAAGTTTAAAAAAAATATTATTATGAATCTTTTTTAATCACTCCACAATGTGGAGGAATGACTCATTTTTGGGAAATGAGGATTGAGGAGGTGAGGGTTTTCTCAGAGTCTACCCCTACCATACTTCATGCTCTTGCATTCCATTGCAGCAGTGATGCAATGGATAGATTACATGTTCCAGAGGGTTATCTCAGAGTCCTCCCAATTAAAAAATCGACGGGGTGCCGCAGTGATGCAACGGATAGATGACAATCATAGCATAGCAGCCATATTTGTTTTGTCATGAAAACAGGTCTGAGGTCTGTGAATTAAAATTTCCAAAATATTACATCACAATCATACCACGGTGGCCATAGTTGTTTTGACAGTTAGAGTTATAATATGAACACTCGTGAATTAAACACTTGTGTTTAATAGCACAAATAATAATAATGTGTACAATATCCCTGGTTTATTATTCATATTAGGTAGTTATATATATTCTACACCATGATATGTATATTTTCTCAGGCGTGCATGATACATATTGAAGCACAGTTGTGTAATATATGTGTTGGTGTGTAACTTGTTTCCTTATCACTTTTTTTTATGTCATAAATATTTATATGACATTAATAAATATATTTGCTGTATATATTCTCCACTATGAGATCTATATTTTCTCAGGCGTGCATGATACATATTGAAGCACAGTTGTGTAATATATGTGTTGGTGTATAACTTGTTTCCTTATCACATTTTTTATGTAATAAATATGTATATGAAATTAATAAATATCTTTGCTGTATATATTCTACACCGTGAGTTCTATAGTTTCTCATGTGTGTAAAATAATAATAATATATTTTGGTTTCCTTTACAAGTTTTTTCCGCGAAGTATTTAAAAAAAATTGATTCTTTAATAGCAATAAATATAAGATATGTGAGGTTGA